>JAUZSX010184238.1:0-16427 GCA_034780655.1 Idiosepius hallami
TCGCTGTTAAACAGTCCACTATATATACACAGTTTGTAACCGGTGTATAGCCAGTTATAGTTCCTTCACAACAGTTTATAACAACAGGATGTTGTTGTTATGGTTGTTATTTTGTTTTTTGCATTTTGACGGACGGAGAAATTCAGGCAAGAATTTCTCACTACAAATATCATACATGCGGTTAAGCTCCGTAAGCATTATCTCTGTCCCAGAAGCCAAAATGGCTGGCTTAAATACAGCTGGGCGAGTTCATATTCAGTCATTAAAAGGGGTGTTAACTACCCCAGAAAAATAACCTAAATGTTTTTATTGCTCTGTCATAGATATTAACGGTATTGGTCTCTAACAAATCAACCCTGTGATGGACGTGTGTCAGAGGCAGAGATGCGCCATTGGATTCCTCTATGCAGAACAAATTAAGCAAGTCAACTTCCACCGGCACCTGTTGAACGATGACAAAGCTGAAGCAGTTGACATCAGCACAGTTTGAAGACGGCTTCGTCGATTTTAAAGTAGCAAGTGAGGCGTGAGTGCTAGGCGCACTGAAGACGTAACAACCATTGTAAAATTGCATTAAAAATGATGTCAACTTTGTAAAAAAAATAAATTCTGAAGCACAAAAGGTTGCTCGTTTTAATGGTACCACTCCCATCTTCATCGCTCGCTTTTCTTTTTTTTTTTGAGTATAATAGAATAAAAGGCGTTACTTTTTGAATTAGTCTCATACAACCAATCACAGATAGTTATAATATTGAATAAAATTTCCTCCAATCAGAGCAGTGTATATAATCTATTTGAATTAAGTCTAATCATTAGTGTGCATAAGAATTACTAATTAAATTAGGATCAATTCTTATAGACAATCATAAGATAAAATCAATTTTCTTTAGGATTCCATTGAATAGAAATAAGAATAAGGAATAAGAATGAGATGAAAGAATGAGAATAATAAGAATAAGAATAAGAATGAGAATAATAAGAATGAGAATAAGAATGAGAATAATAAGAATGAGAATAAGAATGAGAATTATAAGAATGAAAATAAGAATGAGAATAAGAATGAGAATAATAAGAATGAGAACAAGAATGAGAATGAGAACAAGAATGAGAATAAGAAAGAAAAATAAGGAATAAGAATGAGAATGAGATAAAGAATGAGAATGAGAATGAGAAAAAGAATAGGAATAGGAATAAGACGTAGAATGGGAATAATAAAAATGAGAATAAGAATAAGAAATAAGAATAAGAATGAGAATAAGAATGAGAAGTAAGAATCAGAATGAGAATAGGAAAAGAATAAGGAATAAGAATAAGATTAAAAGAATGAGAATAATAAGAATGAGAATGAGAACAAGAATGAGTTTAAGAAAAGAATAAGGAATAAGAATGAGAAATAAGAATAAGATTAAAAGAATGAGAATAATAAGAATGAAAAAAGAAATAAGAATAAGAATGAGAATAAGAAAGAAGAATAAGGAATAAGAATGAGAATGAGAAAAATAATGAGAATGGGAAATAAGAATAAAAATGAGGAATAGGAATGAGAATGAGATAAAGAATGAGAATGAGAATAAGAATGAGAATAAGAAAGAAGAATATGGAATAGGAATGAGAACAAGAATACGAATAAGAATACAAAAAAATAAGAACAAGATTAAGAATCCGAAAAAGACTAAGATTAAAATTAAAGAATAAGAATTTTAAAAAAAATGAGAATGACAGAAAGAATAAGAATGAGAATGAGAAATAAGAATGAGAATGATAAGAATGAGAATGATAAGAATGAGAAATAAGAATGAGAATGATAAGAATGAGAATAAGAATGAGAATGATAACACTGGTCAACACAATATTTTTTTGTACATTGGTACAGGAACAAACTTATTGCCATTGTGCAAAAGTACAATTTTTAGACTTGTTTTCGAGCTATCTATGAAGAGACGCCAATCTGCTGGGTCATATGATGAGATCCCCAAAAATATAAAAATTCTCCCTGAAATACTTCAATATATACATAATCATTATAATGATTCAATAATATCAGAAAATTATTATTTACTGCTTCTATATTGAAGTATTTCAGGGAGAATTTTAGCAGTTTAGGCTTATTTGGGGCTATCAGTATCTTCTAAACTAGAGCCAATCTGGCAAAACCAATGTTATATTCGTAATCAGCGACCTTCAAAACCCCAGAAAACACTTCTAGATGGTCTTCCAAAGAAAAAAAAGAAAAATTTGTTGACTAAAATAATTAGATTAATAATTATTAATCTAATTATTTTTTTTTACTTGCGCAAAATCCATGGGTATGGAGTCACAAAACAACAAACACTAATTAATTAAAATAGATAATTACCCCCCATTTATTGTATCTCTTTATCTGATTATGACCTATTTTTTAACACTTTCTGTCAATAAAAAAAAAAGGTAAATAAATAAAAAATGTTCTTTGGTTTTAAATTGGTTACTTTATTTTTTAATTAAAAAAAACATGATAAAAGGACTAGGAGACAGTAAGTTATTTTAAAATTTTAAAAAAAATGTGCAAGTGAATTAATTTCAATCTTTTATACAAACATTTTGAAAAATTAATGAGAAAAGAAAACAAAAAAATGTTTCAATTTTCATTGAAAAAAAATCTAAATTTATTAAATCAATTTTTTTGCTTAAAATTAAATGGCCTATAAAGGTTAATATGCCGTAAAACAACCCTATCCTCTGTCAAAATGAAAAAAAAAAAAGAATAACAAGCATTTATTTTGAAACAACCCTCATATTTCATAAATTTGAAATACTTTCAGAATTAAATAATTAATTTGTTTTTTTTTGTGTTTGTTTTTTAGACTTTGAACTTCGTTCGTATCAAACAATTGGATTGAATTGGTTGTTGACACGTTACTACCAACAGCATGGATGCATTCTTGGGGATGAAATGGGTCTTGGAAAAACTTGTCAGGTACATTTTGTTTTGGTTTTTTGGTTTATTGTTGGAGTGACACGCCACGCCTACTGCAGTCTTACAGACTGAATGGACACCGCAGATAGGAACACGAGAGTGATGGCCAGAACGAGTGTTGGTCATAAACCTTTGAGCAGAGAGATCCCGGACTACTCTACAACAATACCAAACTAGGATGGGTGTCAAGGGATCAACTTACTTTACAATATTTATTTTTAAAATCAAACCAAGCATGTTTTATTCTAAAAAGGTTTTGTAATTAGCAGTGTAAGATAAAAGAATGAATTTAAAGGCCTATATCTATCTAAATGTTAGAGTGTTCCCCTTACAGATAGACTCATCCTCACATGAAATATACCTCCTTCGTTCTGCTTTGCAATCTTTAATTAGCAGCCATAGAGTGCATGTGTTACACCATGAGTGTGTGAGCTGATCTGATAAAATCTCAGGGTCTGACCAAACTTTAAATTTACATATAGAAGTGAAAAGAAATTTATTTTCTTTTGCAAAAAGGGAATTTAAAAAGTTAGTTTAAAAATCAACAATAATTGTATTTATATATAATTCCCTTTTCTTGTTTTTAGATATAAGTCCCTCTCCTTGTTTGGATATATAATTCAATTTTCTTGTTTTTATAAATAATTCCCTTTTCTTATTTTTAAATATAATTCCCTTTTCTTGTTTGGATATATAATTCAATTTTCTTGTTTTTAAATATAATTTTCTTTTTTTGTTTTTAAATATTCCCTTTTCTTGTTTTCAATCTTCCATGTAATTTTAGACAATCGCTTATATTCTATATTTACGCAAAGTGGAATCTATGCAAAGACCAGACATTGTCATCTGCCCACGGTCCGTTCTGGAAAACTGGAGAGATGAACTTAAAAGGTAATTAAGTTTTTCACAAAATATATAATATTATTTTCTGAATATTCTGTAATGTAGTTTAACTGTTATACAGTCAGTATTTCTATTGTCATTAGAATTTTCTTCAATAGTCAGTAAAATTTTACTAACTCCAACTCCCGTAGTTCATAAAATGGTCTTTACTCTAATTTCTTGGGTAAGTCCACTTGGGACTGTGGGTCAGCGCTTAGATTTTGGAATCTTCATCAATTTATTTTCCAGTCATTTCATTACGTTTATATTTAGGCTAATACCTTTGGGAAAGGTATGAATCCCCATATTCCTTACCACTATGGATTGAATATTATAATTGTGTAATTCAAAACAATGATGACAAGAAAAGAATGCTTGATAAAAATGATCGTTCTCTGCATTAAATGACTAAACAAGTTATTCCATAAAACCAAAAAAAATCCATAGATTTTTTACTCTGATTCCACAGCCCTGATTAGCTACTTGAGCTATGAACCCTGCTTGTCTGTAAACTTAGCTGTGACATTTTCGACCATGCATGTATACTTTTTTCTTTTTTTTTTATTTCATTCTTCAGGTTTGCTCCCAAACTGTCGATTAAAATCTATGCTGGAGATAAGAATGTCCGTCAAGTCATGCAGCAAAGTCTTATTTCCAGAAATAATCAATGCCAATATCCATTTGATGTTCTCCTCACAACATATGAGGTGAGTTGGCATATTTTGGAATGAGAAACATCTTCATTAATGTCTGCCATCTTTGAATTTCCTTTGCTTTCTTGGGATGAGGCTTGATAATTTATACATCTATTTTTTGGACTGTTGACCTCATCCTTCACAACATTTCGACCAATGAACCTTTCGGCCATCTTCAGGTGATTGAGTTCGAGAACTTTCTTGTTATAATCAGAAATCATGGGATTTTGAACTTAATCCTTTATTTAAACCACAAGGATAAGTTTGAATTTATGTGATTCCTGATTACAGCAAGAAGGTTCCTAGGCCCAATCGAGATGGTCAAAGGGTTCATTGACCGAAATGATTTAAACATGACAATGATAAGAATGAGGACAACAGTCTGAAAAATAGTTCAATTTCTTTATCCATGATTTTATCACTTATTGATGACAAGTTTTCCATAAACTAAATTCTTGATAAATGTATTAGTTTGCGGAATAAGTTTGTACTGTTTTTATCTCAACTTTTCAGCAAATCATATTGAATGATGATTGAGAATTATTTTGTAGTCGCAGTTCATTTTATTACCAATTCACGACTTGTTTGGTGACTGTCTGCTTTTAAGTGTGCTTATTGACACTCTTCGTTGAGTTTAGAAGGTCTTTGCCATCCTTGAACTATGAAAATGATTTCCTTGGTGTAGACTCGCGTTTGACATCTTTTATGTATACCTTGTGAATGTCCCTGGCTAGTTCAGCTCATTTTTGGCCTCATTTAAAAATAAAGAGCAAGTGTTGAATATGTTGCTTTTCACCTCCTTGATATTCCATTTCTAAGCCTAAAAAGTAATAAAAAATCAAATTGCCCAAAAAGAAAATTAGCATAATTTTGTTCAGCAGGAAAAGCTCAGTCAAATGAATATCATCCATTTTGTCGGAAATTTAAAAGTTGTAAAAATAAAAACTCTACAAACATATTCCTCAATTTAGTAGTTTCTATAAATTCAACACTTGGTAAGTAAATCATGCATAAAATCAACATTTAATAAATGTAGATTTTTCATAAATTTAATATTTGATGAATATAGATTTTGAATGAAATCAATTTTAATAAATATTGATTTAGCTTAAATTCAAACCTTAATAAATACAAACTCTTCATAAATTTAATGCTCGATAAATATAAATATTGATAACATTCAATACTTAGTACAAGTATTCTCTAAATTGAACATTTCATAAAACTAGATTTTTCATAAAATAAACATTTTATAATTTTTCTTATATCAATTTGATTGTTTCAGATTTGTATGAAAGATGATAATTTCCTTAAACATATTCCATGGCATTTGATGGTGATTGATGAAGCGCACAGACTGAAAAACCAGAATGCCTTACTCAGAAATACTTTAATTCAGGTTTAGTATCTCTTATTTTCATTTATTTCCAATCTTCTGCAAGTAATCTAATGAGTGTGCATTCTTGTGACTTTTTAATATATATGTTATTTACTCAGTGGGCACCAACCCAAGTTTGGCACAAGGCCATTTTATGTGCTCTTACCTGGGATTTTTACATTCGGTGTTACCCTTCACCTAGATGAGCTGCTCTCTCGAGTTAACGAGCCCTATCTGCCCGAGGCTACTAAAGTGAAATACATATACCAGTAGAATACAACTTTTTTTAATGGATTCACCTTCCTATATATAAATCTTTTTTAAAAGATTTATTTACCACAGTGAAGTATTAACTGTTCAGAGTGACCCCATGTAATACACACACTAGCGGTGATGTCATTGTCTTTTTTTTATGTAGTGTGTTCAGGAACCCACAAATTAGGGTTTGGTATGTTTCAGTGGGGTCGAAGTAGTTTTGGCATTTGGGATCAACCAATTTGATGTCTGGACGACTCAGCAGGATTATGATTAGGTGCCAAATTAGCACTTTTTCATTCTAGTTTTATAGATATCATTTTTTGGGAAAATATTATAAAATTATATCTAAATCTTTAGATGAGAGAGAAAAATAAATAAATAGAATGTGTATGCAACAAGATGCCAACAAAAACTCTGATTGATTAAAAGAAACGTCATATGCAAGCGTAATAACCTGTGGTGTTAGTAAAAAAAAGTAAAAAGGCCAATAAATGGACATTGGATTTGGAAAATAAAATTTCCTTTAAAATAGAGCCAGGATTTTTTTTGTCTGGATTCTGCAATTGGTCTAACAACTTTTTGCATCTGTAAGCTTGAGCATAACAAAACTAAGAAAAGCTATTGGAACATTTTTTTAAAAATCTTCACTTTTAATTAAAATGATCAGATCTTAAAGAATTAACTAAACCTTTGTGAAAAGTGAAGTCTAAACCATTTTCTCATTATCTAAATACTAGAGTATATTGATAATAGTATGATATGAGCAAATAAATATTCTTTACTTAGTGGAGTAACTTGTCTAGGTAAAGGAAAACATGGATTGAAAAAATTCCAGGAATGTAATAAGCACATCAAATTCTGGTGAATCTTTACTGTGAAGTTTTTGCACAGGTTGGGTTATTATTTGTTATTTTAATTTAATGTACACCAAGTCTTATCTTAAGCTTTTATTTATAATAGTGGAGCACCACACAGCGTGTCTTATTGACTGGAACCCCTGTACAGAATAATCTCCAAGAATTGTATTCATTGCTGAATTTCGTTGCTGAGTCAATATTTTTACTTAGCCTCAAAGATAAATTCATTTGGAAATTTAATGATACAGAAAATAAACAGGGTGAGTAGAACATATTTTTTAATTGATTTTTTTTTCTTAAACAAAGGTTGGAGTTAAACAAAATTGTAAATCTTGTTATAGAAAGTTGTTTGCTAAATGAAAAGGTTATCAGTCTGCCAGATGATATGCACTAGCATTGCTATGCTAATGTAACATTTTTTGGTTCCCCGATTTATCAGAGAGGGACCATTGTTTTCAGTGGTGTGCGTCTGTCCATTTGGACTATAGCCAGATAACCATCCAATACTTTTTTCTGAAATTGCCGCAAGTTTGGTTTTTATATGTAGATGTGCACAGTAAAAACATTTTTATTACAAAGGTTCTCGTTGCGTCCCCAGGGACCTAAAATGGGTCAAAAACACCCCCAAAATGATACTTTTTGCCCCAAAACTTTTGATTTATCCATTAGATTTTTCTGAAACTTGGAAGAACTTTATTTTGATGAACACTATTCTTATTTTTATTTTGAAAAAACATTACTCAGAAAGTAATAAAACCTGGCCAAAAAAGTAGCTTTTAAAATTCTTCACATCCTATCAGCATAATACTTCAATTAATTGAAGTCCTGATAAGAGTTTATATGAATAAATATATGTCTTAGAGTCATGTGGAGAGAATGTGCACCGTTTCAGAGGATTCCTCTCTATTTTAATATTTAACCATTTTAAGTGGAACCAAAAAAGTGACTATTTCTCAATTGTCTTTCATTCATATTTCCATTTTAGCCACTTCTGATTTGCATCAGTTGTTGCAACCTTTCCTCCTTCGCAGAATAAAAGAACAGGTATTAAAAGACTTGCCCAAGAAATCTGAGGTCATTCTTTTTCATGGTCTTTCTAAAGTTCAGATAAAGCTCTACAAGGCTATTTTGACAAAAGATATTAGTAAGTATGAATCCACTTAGCAGAGAAAAAGTGGGAAATTTTCTTCTTTAATTTATAAAAATATGTTCTTAATTGTTTCTTGCGAGGAAAGTTAAGTTGTCCCAAAAGTTTGTGTCAAGAATTTTTTATTCAAAGCTGGCTAAACCAAATCCAAAAGTTTACAGATTGATGGCAGAAAGTCTTGGAAAATGGTGGTCTTTATTTTAAGGAATAATTTTTGCTGTTTTTGTTATGATAGTTAGTCCCAAAAATTAGTTAACAAGTGATAGTTATATATTTTTTTTTAAATTGTTTTTTTTTTTTTCTTGGCAAGTAAAATTTTAATTTTTTTGCAAGTATTACAAACTTTTGGGACATCCCAGAATTATGTGAAAAACGAGACATATAATAAAAACAGTGAACAAAAGAATGAAAAAACAGGTTTTGTGTAAAAAAAAATATATTGGCTTAATTTACATGGTCAGAGAATTAGAGTAAGTTAGGGTCAACTGATGTTTGTTAAATGTTTCTTTAGTCAAATATTTATGTATCAAATGAATGCATATACATCAGTCATCTTGATTGTCCTCCATAAATTGTTAGGCCAATCTGGACCTTGGCCATTTTCTGGTCTTACTTGTCTCTATATGATGCCATTACAGAATTTAAAGCTGAACCTTTTTTCAATAGTTTACCAAAACAAAATCTAATTCAATATAAGTTGTCTGCATTTTTATATACTTTAAGAATGTGCCGAAATTTGTTAAGATATTTTTATCTTCTTCCTCTTCTACTACAAAGGCAGCCTTATGAGGAACAAATGGGACAGAGATCTCTGCTGCACTACTTTCCAATCATACTCCTACTTTGAAGTGTTATGTATCTCTAGACTGTTGTAGTCAGCTTTCATTCTAACACAAGTATAGGGTCTCGTTTTCAGTCTGGTCGTACATGCATTCTTTTATTCATGCAACAGTTGTTATGAAGTTTGTCTTGTCACACATTTTCCACAAATCCAAACAAATTATCAAATTCTACAAAAACAGTTCTTCTGATAAACTAAAGAACAGAAAATCTTTGAAAAAAGTATAATGTTTAAAATATCATGAATTGGACCAATAAAGTAAGCTTAATTTTAAATAAAAACTAAAGGTATTACCTGGGTGCTGGGGACTTGCCACTAACGTATTTATCAAATTCTATTATATAGGAAAGCAGTAAATCCTTTTTTTCATAATAATCTCATTTTTAATACTTTTTTTTAATACTAAATTCATTTCTAATGCTTTTTTATACTCAATGTATTACAATGCTTTTTTTCTGTTGTCAGGAACCTCATCTGTTAGGTGATGAAGTTAAAGTTAGACAGTATGAAATTAGGAATTTAGAATAAATATATGTAAACATCTACAAAATTGTGATTAATGGAATCGGACATTTCATTCTTTATGATCTAGAATTCTTTATAAATGGTTTCCACTGTCATTTTACCAAATAATAAAGAATCAATTTGAATTTACTTTGGATATCCATTTCTATTTCTAGGTCTTTTCAATACAAATTCAGACTTACCTGGTGCATCTCAGAAAACTTTGATGAATGTCCTCATGCAGTTAAGAAAATGTGTTAACCATCCTTATTTGTTTGATGGTAAGGTTAATTTAGATAGTCAATCTTCTTTTTGATTTGTTTTTAGTTTTTTAAATACTTAATTTTATATATTAATTTATTTGCAGACAGTAGTCCTCATCTTCCATAGTTGTTGTTTCAACACATTTCAACCAACTTATCCTCTGGCCTTTGTCAGTTATTCTGTAAAGTGTTTACTAACAGTGATAAATATGTTATATGTGTTTTAATTTTTTTTTTTTTGCGTAGGTGTTGAACCTGAACCCTTTAAGGTTGGAGAGCACTTGGTAGAAAGTAGCCAAAAGCTTTTCCTGATTGATCGACTTCTGAATCACTTAAAAGCCACTGGGCACAAAGTTTTAATGTTCTCGCAGATGACTCGAATGTTGGACATATTGCAAGATTATTTCACCTATCGAGGTACGGTTTATTTGAATAGTCTCATCCAACAATTCTTTTCTTTTTTTTTCTTTTAAATACTATCAATCATTAAGAATATCTGTTGAAAACTGCTTTGAATAGTTTTTAATTGTTTTGAATAGCTTTTGATTTTTATAATTTTTTCTATTTATAGAATTCTTTTAAATGTTAACTTGTTAAACTATACAGTGCCACATTTGAGATCTCTGCCAATTATTTTTATGCAGGGTACAGTTAAATGAACAGGTTTTTTTAATCATAAAATATAAGATTATTTTTTCTTCAATGTATTTAAAAAGGTTTACCATACCATAAAATTAAGTATGTGATATGACATTTTTTGTGATATCCAAAAAAAGATTAAAAAAAATGCAAGAAATATTAAAAAAACTCATTACTTGTTTTTAAGTTATTCTCATCCAAGTAATTTTTTTCCTATTATCTTTGATAAGTATTTAGAAGAGAAGACTATTTTAAAGATCTCAATAACCACCTTGTTTTTTCCCGTTTTTATTTTTCTGCTTCTTAGGTTATATCTATGAACGTCTTGATGGGTCTGTCAGAGGAGATGAACGATACTTGGCTGTGAAAAACTTCAACAGTAAAGAAGATACCTTTGTGTTTTTACTAAGTACAAGGGCTGGTAAGTTTCTGTTATAACTTGATGAGCCTTGCAGAGGTTATGTTTTTTATCTTTGATAGATTTTATATACTAACAACAAATAAGATTGTAAATTTCTTGTTTCATTATTTATGCATCTAAACAAAAGGGTAGGTTTACGAGAGAATCAAAGAGGTCTGGAGATGCAGTATAAGGCCTATGGGTTTTTTTATATGCCATCAATAACAACAAAAGTTTGTTGTTAAATTGTCAATTGTTTGTTTCTTTAATTACTCAAGTGGAGGAAAAGTCCGGAGTTTAGAATACCTGGAGATGCTGTACATGGCCAACAGTTTCTAGTTCGGGGAACTTACTCTCTGCTGAGTTCAAAAAAAAAAAAATAGACAACATTAAAAACAAAAAACTTTTTATCCAATCCAATATATTGTATCCATATATTTATTCCAAGAATAATAACTATTTAATGAGTATCATCATCATCTTGTGACCTCAAATAAGGTAGAATATAGCACAACTTTTCAATATAACCTGTGGGTCAAAGCTATTAAAAAATAGTGTACTTTATATTCTTGTTGGTAGCTAAATACTTGATGCTTCCCTAGGGCTAGAAGAGTGTTTTTATCTTGACACCATCATTAGGTGAGTTGCCTACCCTGGCTTAGAGCGGCCCAACCATCCTCACTATTCAATCCAAAGCTAAAGGGAAATAGGATTCATATTTATCCCAGGGGTTTTAGTACGCAACATAATAGAATAATTAGGATTTGATTACAAGTCCAATCGCCTAACCATTGTTCCAATTGGCTTCCCACTAAAATTGTAAATAATTTGTGTTTTGTTTGAATTCATTCAAAGAATTTCTTTCTAGGTGGCCAAGGTTTAAACCTAACATCAGCTGACACTGTTATTTTTGTGGATAGTGATTTCAACCCACAGAATGATTTACAAGCTGCTGCTCGTGCCCATAGAATTGGACAAAATAGGTAAATATTTATCATAAATCTTATTCTTCTTTTGGTGGCAAGAAATGAAGAGTCACAGCAAGAATAGGTTTTTAATTAATTTCATTTTGTAAAAAAAAAGGGGAAAAAACCCTTTATTATTTTGTTATAAGCACCTACCTCAGGGTGTCTGTCACTCTGTTGTACCCACATCACACCTTCTAATATTTTTGCATTGAGGCTAAGTCCTACTTCATTTACCTTCATCTTTTATAGTTGTTGTTTCTCTATGTTTCGATTAACTTATCCTCTGGCCTTTGTCAACAGACTAAAGATGAATTAATACATAGTTTAAGAAGGCTTCTTTCAAAGAATTCTCAAATAAATACTATCATCTTTGTGATAAGTTGAACCTTTTGTGGTAAGTTAAACCCCTTGCTATAAGTTGTATCTTTTAGAACAAAAACTAATATATTCATTGTAAAGTAACTAAAATATTGTAAAAAATCTCTGTGTTGAAAGGAGAGAAGTTTAAAGATACATACTCTATTTGTTTGCTTTCTGTACTGATTGATATATAAATTTTCATGCAATTTGCTTTTTTATTATTTGAAGGCCTGTAAAAGTAGTGCGTTTGATTGGCAGCAACACTGTAGAAGAGATAATTCTACGTCGAGCAGAAACAAAGCTAAAGCTCACAGAAAAAGTTGTCGAGGAAGGCAAATTTGCTATTTTGCCACAGAAAGACAGCAAATTGTCTCTTATCACAGACAGTAAAGTCAAGGTAAAAAAACAAAAGTTTTCATTTTTAAATTTTCAATAATACAATGGAACATGTCATGTGCGACTACTTATAATCCCATATTGTGGTTTCAGCATTGTAAAGAACAAGGTCGCATACAGCAGGATAGATTGTATATCAAAATGTAATTTGTGCTTTGTTTAGGACTAAGTTGATAAAAAAGAAATAAAATTGACATTGTTTAATGTTATTTTGAAGATTTGAAGGAAAAACAAGAAGACACAGAAGAGGTGAAATAAAATATTTATAGAACAAGAAATGCAGAAAAGATATGCTAGCTGCATGGAAACTCCTCACAATATAAAAGAACAATTAAAGTGTTATAAATTGAGTCACTGATTCTAACTGGTGAAGCACACTCTGGTGAGTTGAAGTGTCCTTAAGAATAGTCTATTACCTCAGGAGTGACACTCCAACAGTTAACAAAAGTGTTTTTTTACCTTTCAAACAGGAAAACTTGGGAAGAAAATGCTGAGTTGAGTTGTTATGATGTTACTTACTCTTACATAATGAACTCTGTCTCATTATAAATATGTCTTAGGAAAAGACTAAGAAAATCTGAAGTCAACAGTTCTACCTACTGTTAGTCATACTACAAGTATCTCTATGCTTTGTTGGTTAATACGGTTGTTCCACCATCTTCCTCTTGTTAAATGTCTGCTATTAACTACTACACTCCACAACTTATCCAAAACATAAATGACGCTATTTGCGGTATAGTATTATTAATCGTGATTAAGAAACAGTGAGGGAAATTGTCTAATTTGAAAGACAAATATTTGAAAAATAAATTGTAATAAGATGTCTCGTCCTTGGGGTAAAGGTACAATAGGGAAGTTCACCTGGCATAGTGGATAAGCAGTCTGGCTTTAAAATCATCACACGCAAGTTAAAATTCCAGTTGTTCCGTTATTTTTTATATTTTAGGACTATTATCGGTGGGAAAGGTATGAATCTCCACATTTCCTCCAGACAGGTATTAAATAGAGCATATTGAGTTATTCAAATGACTATGTTTATCAAGAATGATTGTTCTCTGCATTGAATGACTTAACAAAAGGTTGACATGCCATAAACCAAAATAAACATCACGATACAATATGGATAAAAGCAAAGTTTTTCATGTTCGACTCCTTAGCAGCTATTTTTTTGGGGGAAAAACCAAATCTAAATTGTTCTTCAGGTCCAAATACTTCATACATAAAATTTCAAATCTCTAGACCCAAAATTGGCAAAGAAGTTTGACTGAGACCGTTTCTCTGATGGACTGACAGACTAACACAAAGTAACTTTTATAAATGTATTTATATAAATTAAGAAAAATTTTTTTCTGTTTAAGTTGCAAGATATTATCAAGTTTGGTGTTGATAAGCTGTTAAAAGATTCATCCGGTGATGTTGGAGCCAATGATGTAGATCTGATTTCACTTTTGGGAAAATCCAAAAATGGACACTGGGTTGAAAAGGTTGCGAGTAGTTCCCTCAATAATGAAGACCACGTCATAGTAAGTCAAAATATTTGGTTCTTTACACACACACACACACACACACACACACCAGGGCTCTATTGATAAATTTACATTTAGTTGACCTTTGACAACCAAATGTTTAATTTACTAACCAAGTAGAAAAGTTACTAGCCACACCCATGAAATGTTATTTCACTCTAATGTTATAAATAAACAAAGAATTCAAAACTTAGTTGGCAATTAAGAAGGTATAATCCATTTCACTTTGAACCACTTTTGTCTTCTGCATAAAAATTTGCTGTATTTCTTTAGATATTTTTCAACAGCCTTGTTAAAAAAATAAATTATATTTTTCTATTAAACCTTCCATTATTTGAATAATTTGACCCTGCTCAGTGAATAAAAGAATAAAAGTTGAAAAGATATTTTTCATTTAGTATGTGGAAGATTGTTGGTGGAAAGAAACACTCACCAAAAGATAAAGAGTTTTTTTATTTTTAGTCACAACCTGGAAAATCACTCACCACGTAAAACCCTGCATGCACACACACACATTTCTTTTTATCCCTCCTCCTTTTTTTTGTTCAAGGGTTTTTTTTTTTCAATATTAAGTGGTTTTACAACAAAAGGAAAGAAAAGAATAATTTATTATCATGTTCTAACATTTTTTCATTCTCTATTCCTCTACCCTTTTTTGTTTTTGTCAATTTTTTTCAGGAATTGTCCAGTGATGAAGAGTCTGACCAGACTGGATCGTCCAATATTTATGAATTCAATGGCATAGACTATTCAACTGAACCAACCAAAGACGACGAAGATGCTTTTAATAAACTTCTTTTAGGTAAAAAAAATCTCTATTTATCATCAGACTTCTGATTTCTCAAATTAAATACAAATCGCTATGAAAATTGTTGGTGCAAATTCTATAACAAAGTTAGTTATATCAGATTATTTTCAAATCCATATAGATTAGTAATAAATCTTTAAAACAATATTTACTAAAAGGTTATGTACATCAGATTATTACCTAATCCATATAGATTAGTTTGCAGTGGTAGGTATTCCCTTTGTAGGTTTAAATTGCCAGTGTTATTGCTCTGTGAAAGGGTCACTGAAAGAAAGGTTCAGATATTAGTTGATAAGTAAATATGATTGTATTAACTGAAGGTTAAAAGTAGTGGTAGGTTTTGGCCTTTTTTTTCATCATTTTATACAATTAGAATTGTCTTGCATGACAATGAGATGATCTCTTTTCCACCAACATGCCAACCTCAGTGAAGATATAGAGGTTGGAATAGTCCAAGTTAGAGTGCAATAGGATAATAATAATTAATAGTAATAAGTCTTCAAAACAATATTAACTAAAAAACTAAATTAGTTACATCAGATTATTTTCAAGTTTATATCTTCAAAAGAATATTAACTAAATAATCAGTTCTTGAAAATTCTTCAATTAGAACCATAAAAAATATATGATTTCTGGTTAAATATTTGCAGAATAGAAAATCAATGGCTTTGTTATTACTTAGTGAATTAAACATTAAAGTGTTTATAAGGTTTTTGGACAACCTGATATTTACCCACCTTATACTGATATTTGCGATTTAAATTTTTTTTTTTATGATTATAAAGAGTTTTTGCTTTTTATACTTTCCCAACTTGATCATTTTAGTCACTAACAAAAATGGTCCAATACACAATATATAGTGATAAGTTTCTGGTCATTCAAATTTAACATTGGTCTAAATCCTTCACTTTTCACAAATATCATTGGGAAAAACTATGATTTACCTTATTTTTCAACTCATGTTCTTTATGAATTTGATTGCAAAAACTATTTATTGAAGAATATGGCTCAGGTTAGATTGCAATAGAACAAAGAATTTTTTCTTCCTTTCAGCTGAAAAACTAAAAGCTGAAGAAAGACTGAATAATGAAAGAACTCGTCGTCAAGCCGGAACCTCTTCATTATTCGAAAGCCTTCCTCGTCTGCCACTGAAACCTCGCAAACAAATGACTCCAGAAGAACTTGAACAAAGGCGTAAAAAGGTAATAAATTTACAAGTCATTTCTTGAAAAAAAAACATTCATCTAAGTTTCAAAATCCTAGTAGATGAGACCTGTCAACTCAATGACATGTCTCATCTCAATGAGAGTAACTCATCTAGATGAAGGCCAATACTTATTGCAAAATCTAGGGATATAGTGAACACATAAAACTAACCTTGTACTTAACTAGGGTTGGTGCTCAACCAAGTAGATATATCCAAATATATATATATATTCAAAACCCCAGCAAAAACTTGAAATTTATGCCAAACTAGAAATTTAGCCCGGCTTCGCTCGGCCGCCCATTTTTTCGATTTCAAAGGGCCAAATTTTCGGCCCCACTTTGA
>JAUZSX010184348.1:0-16427 GCA_034780655.1 Idiosepius hallami
TTTAACATACAAGTGTGATAATTAGATTCTAGTTAATCTCAATAATTAATTATTTTGTTAATTCTTTGCATTAAAAAAGAAGATTTGTAAAGCCAAGAAGCCTATGCAGCTTGCAGCCTCTACACAATTGCAGAGTCTGCAAGGGCCCTATGCATGGCCTTTTTTTCAATAATTCGTAAGTAGTTTTAGTACCCATGATTTCTAGAACTAGCAACAAAAATGACTGTATCATGAATGGTTTTGTTTATAGTTCTAGTTATGTGAAGTTTACTTGAAGTTTTGAAACAAAGGGTGTAATAAGTTAAAGCATATTTATTTGTAGAAAAAATTAATTTTTACTACTCAATAGATCAAAGCATTTTTGAGAAGCAGTGTGCAATATATATTATGAAATATCATTAATAAAACGAAACAATGCTTGCTATGAATGAAATTTCTTATTTAAATTAATATTATTAAATAAATAGAAAAATACAAGCATGAAAAATAAAATGGTTAAGATTAAAATTATAAATAAAAAAACTTGATTTTAAAACTAGAAAAGAAAAGTAAAAAATATAATAAATTCATAACTTAAAATATTGCAGCATTAAGAAGTTTTTGAAAATTCAATTTAACATTATATATGAGTTCTTAATGCTGCAATATTTTAAGTTATAAATTTATTATATTTTTTAGTAGTATTATATCTTAAAGTAAAAAATTCCTCGTCAGATGTTTATATGAAAATGGATTTTAAATTCATTAATTTCATTGTCTGTTTTTTTTTTATCAATATTTCCTAATACCTTCCAACAAAGCAAATACCCATCTATTTAATTGTTATTTTTACATTCAGCTGATGACTAATTTGCGTAAAATTTAATCTTTGATATTGTCATGAACAAATCAAATTACCAACCACAGAATTTTTAAAATCACTATGACAACTTGAATCATTAACACTTTTGAATTGAATTTTAATAATTACAGCTATCTGAAAAGAAAGATTGTACTTTGAAATATAATGTTAATCTATATATTTATAAAAATCAGATCATCTGGGTTGTAGGAGACCTTCCATCCTGTAACCTTTTAGAAAATAAAACCACTAGTTATTTAAAAAAAAAAACATCCTGATTATACATAGTGCTCTTCAGAAAAAGAAACTACAATAGTTATTACAAAAAGGAAATGATTCAGACCACTAAAATTTGCATATGTATCGTACAGGCTTTCTATATTAGAGGCTTCTTTAACTACCTTAGAAAAAAAGCTTTAGAAATTAAATTAAGATAAGAAAGCATTACAAATGAATTCATTAGAGAAAATATTAGAAATTAATTTAGTAGAGAAAAGCATTAGAAATAAATTTTGTAAAAAAAAGCATTAGGAATGAATTTATTATAAAATTATACAAAATGAATTTATAATAAAAAAAGTGCTAAAAATTAATTTAGTAGAGAAAAGTATTAGTAATTGATTTAGCATAAAAAGCATTAAAATGAATTTATTATAAAAAGCATAAGAAATAGTATAAAAAACATTAAAAATGAATTTAGATGAGAAAAGCATTAGAAATGAATTTAGTATTAAAAAAGTATTAATTGCTTTTTGATATAATAGGCTTCATAAAATCACCTTAGTGGCAAGTACCTGGTGCTTGGCAATGCCAACCAATGCTTCTAGTATAAATATAAATTTTTAATTCATAAATTACATAGGCTTTTATCATAATATTTTCCAATTTTCACTATTTTCATCTATATTTAAATGATAACCTGTTCCTATGCCTTTTTATCAACTATTGCCCCAAAAACCTAACATTTGTTTCCTTCTTCAACTCATATGCTACCACAGGATGCTTAAAAATGCTTTTTTGTTTCAACAAAAGAATAGAAATTTAAGACCAAAGAAATAAATTTTTCTTACTTACTTGCCTCAGACAATTGTATCCTATAAATTTTTAAAAAATCAATTTCTTCTCTTTTTTCTTTGAAGCCAGTATATTTGCCACCAAAGAATTCCATTTATTGGGCTGAATATATATAAATAAGGGAAATAGTTTACAACCAATCAAAAGGCAGTAAAGAGTTGAAGTTTCAAAGCTCCTTCCCACTTTGATTTTTGGGGCCAACTTTGGTTAAATATTTTGTAGAAAATGCAAAAACATTTTTATTCAGTAGCAGGGACAAGAATCAAAAGAGAAAACAACATTGAACCATAAGAAGTTAATGAAAGCTGTCACAAGAAACCATCTCTTTCTCCTAATGTTACATTTCATACACCACATCCACATAGAGAATATTTTTCTGTTAAAGCTGTTCTTCTTCCTCACAAACTCTGGTCTTTAAGTTTATTTTATCTTCTTATTCATATAAACTTTACACTTTTCAACTCATAAACACACACAAACGTTTTGGAACAACAAAAAAAATAAATGTAAATTTATTAACTCATATTTTGTTTTCCTTCTTGTAATTTGCTGTTTTGCTATTAGAGTTTTTGTCCGAATAATAGTTGTACAAGTTTTTGTCAGTTTATGTCATGTGCTAACTGGTACCATGTAACTCAGTCCTACCTGCCACATAGTGTGGTCACCAGCGACCAAACTGTTTCCTCCACCAGCTTCTGAAGGATTAAAAACAAGACTTTTGAAAGGGCAGATGAACCCCTTCTTGGGGTCAATGGCTAACTAGCACGGTGTACATATATATTTATGTATATGCAACCAAATAGAGTGGGACCCCATTAAGGCACTTGAGATTATCATGGATTTCTTTTGAGGCAGCCCCTGCACCTGTTTACTCTCTCAGACGTACTGGCATGGCCTTTCCTCTGACGCAGGGAGAGTTCAGGCAAGAGAAACACTTGGTCAATGCTAGGACCATCCAATCAAGCTTCAAGGTCCTGGCAGAGATCCGAACTAGGACTCATTTTTTCACGTCAGCTCGCGAACGCTCTGCTTGTCGCCCATGCCGGTGTCATCTGGTGTGATCAGGCCTGAGATACCACCACTCTTACAGGAGGTGCAGCATAGGTGGGAGATGCACCATAGGCAACGCTGGTCATATGGCATCCAGGCCCAATGGGCCATCGTTGGTTTGAACTCTATAGCATTGTCGGTAACAACAGCCGCTTGTCAATAAATTAAATTTTTAAAAATCCATAACTGGTGACCACTCCTCTCGCTTGGTACTCCATCAATGGATGAAGACCATCTTCTTTCTGTGAGTTCTTTGATGCATGAACAGACCAATCCTAGAGCCACAGGTAGATGGGGTATATAATTGGTCACAACCTATTATAACCTAAACAAAAACTCTTTTGTTTAGGTTTGTCCAGATTTTTAATTTTTTTTTTGTAATTGTCCAGATTTTGAAAAATCTCAATAACTACAAACAACTATAGGGTAGGCCAAAAGTAGATATACAGTTACAAAAAGTAAAGAAGTCTAAAAGTAGGTTTATTTTTAAATTTCAAGAATGCTAAAATAAACAGAAATTGTTTAACCCCTCAACTGCCCAAAATGTCCCCCGCCAACATGGCAACATTTTTCACAGCAGGTAAAACAAAAGAATTTACAAAGCATATAAAAAGGTTTATAAAAAAAGCATATATAAAAAAAGGTTCATACTCTTGGTCCATTCTGTATGATTAGATCAGTAAGTAACAAATTATAAATAAAAGTATTGGTTATAAACTTTTTCAAACAACACATGTAGTATACTATGAATTCTAGTCAGTTATGTAAAATGGAATTTTACAGAAAAATGCTAATATTATAATTTGTGCACACCAACTTTAGAAGATGAAAATTAAGTGTTTGCTTATATCAGATAAAATATTTTAGATATTCAACAATTTTAGGTAATTTTTTATAATCTTCTTACAACTTTAATAATTTCTAATAGTCTTTTAATAAAATGAATTTAATAAATTGATGAAATGGTGATTTATGATAATTGGCCTACACCAACAGGAAAAGATAAAAAATTGAGGCATTTATTAGATGTAATAAAAGATTTTAGATATTCAATAGCTCATCTTTTGCAACAACGAGAAAATTTAGAGAAGAAGAAGGAATAAAAAGACTGGTAAGATAAGACAGTTAACATCCTGACTAGGTTTTCAAATTCATTCCTTTTGCAATCCAGTCACTGCAGCAGCAATGCAGCATAGTGTAGCAACTTCTGAAGTTAATAAACCATCTTCATTTGAAGAATATAATCTTACCAACTAAATAACTATCCTAAAAATAGAGTTTGGGTGAAAAAATAAATGTTTCAAAAATGTAAGGGGGAAGTCCATTTGGGGCAGTGGATATTATATTTACTTGGTTGAGCAGAAACCAAAGTTAGGCACAAGACTATTTTTATGAGTCCATTAAAACAATGGGATTTTGTAATGAGTGTTGCTCTTCACCTAGATAAGTTAACAAGCCCCATTTGCCTGAGGTAAGGTAAAGGCAATGTTTTTGGCTGGGATTTGAACTTGTGTAATACGATTCCCAATTCCAAGCATTTATCAACTGCTCTGTGGGGCAGTGGATATATTTACTTGGTCTAGCACCAACCCATGTTAGGGTCATGTGGTCATTATCCCTTGGCTTTTGTAATAAGTGTTACTTTTCACCTAGATGAGTTACTCTACCAGAGTTACTGTCATTGGGGTAAGAGTTAAAAAATATCAGTGTTGGTGGGGGGAATAACAAACAAGTGCCAAATTACTAACCTTTCTCTACCCGTAGAATTATTTAAATAAATATTACCAAGAGTGGCTGTAAGTGAGAAAGAACGAACGTGTTTTTCCTTTTTCTAAAACTAGTGGATTTGACCAGCTAACAATCAGTTAATTTGCATAGGGGTGAAAGGCAAGTCAGCCAATTTCCGTATTTTTTTTTTCTTTTTGTAAATAATTCATCACTTCCTAAGCAACAATGTTTTCCAGACTGAGACCAATATTCCAAAAAGTAAGTCTCATTTTTATTCTTGCACGTTATTCACTTAGCCAAATCAAATTTATTTAAAATGAATGAAATTAATTTTTTTTTTCAAATTTAAAATTCGAATTTCTGGGGAGACGAGGAGGTCTAAAGAACTTAAATTAAAACAATTTAAGGTATTCCCACAGGACCAGACCAATTGATTTAAAGCATATAATTTATTTTCTATGTAAATTTATTTTTAATTAATAAATTTATTTGGTTCTTCTTTTTATCTATTTTTTTTTTATTAATTTTTTTTAATTTTAAAAAGAATGTGTAATTATTTTTCTTCATTCGCGCACGCTCCCCTATTAAAGGAGATCTTTTCTAAAATAAAAAAAAAAATAATAAAAAATAAAATAAAAAGGCAAATCCCAATATCTGCAGAATTTGTCAACATACTCATTTTTAAGTTATAGCAACCAACAATATTCGTGAAAAGACTTGTCAAGAAATTTTCTTGGTCTTTACTGTTTAATTTCCTTTAGTAGAACAAATTTCAATATTTCTGTTCCATTTAAAAAAAAAACCTAAAGTGCCAAAGGAATAATGCATAAATAATAACAAATGAATTTTCAAAGTTTTATCTTCACATTTGTTCTGGTTACATTTTATTGTAGTAAAACAAGTGAAAAAGAAATCCTGAAAAAAAACCCTATTACTTATATCCCCCCTGCCACTGTGCCTAAATGTGCGTGTTACATTTCCCTTTTTGTTCAACTGTTGTCTTGACCCATTTTATATTTTCGCGCCAGTTTTTATGTGTTTTGTTAAAAGAGGTGTTTACAACAAACAAAGAGATACTAGTCTTTATTTCACACCCCATCTCCATACAATTTTTATTGTTGCATCATGTGTAGGTTTGGTTTGTTGCTAGATTTATAATAGTTTTTGGGGAAAATAAATTTAAAAAAAATAAGCAAAAAAGTTATTTAAAAAAATTATCTTAATGTTTTGTATCTTCAATCCGGCCCTTTTTTTTTTAGTGTTTTTTTTTTTTAATCCTTTGAACCCTAAGGAAGGGGTCGATATATCAGCCCTGACAACAGAAGGCATACCAATATTTTGGCTTTAACATGTTCCTTTAATATAATGACTCTGAGTGACTACTTGGTAATTTTGATAAGTCGGGGTTCAAAGGTAAAAAAATTGGATTTTACAACTTTTTAAGATGCGAAAAAAAACCATCAACCCGTCAAAATTAGGTACTTTTTAAAAACATTTTTTGTAGTTTGGATTCATTGAAAACTAACAAATAATAAATAAATAATTCGTTAAAATTTGCATTTAAAAAATGTAAGGCTTGATGAAGCAAACAAACAAAAACTGATATTTTAAAAACATTTACCTTTATTTAAAGGCGTTTTACACTCGTGTAATTTTTTAAAATGAAATTGTTAAAAAACGAAAAAAAACTTCCACATTATCCCTTTTGATCGTAGAGGGCCGATATATCGGCCCTGGTGACCTAAGGCAAAAGTTGCACGGAGAAATTTCCCCCCTAGTCGTCTAATAACGCATAGTGAGAAGTTGGTAATTTTGCTAAGTTAGGATTCTAAGGGTTAAAATCAAACTATAGATTTATTTTTTTCCACCTAAAGTATGAAAAGTTTTTTTTTTATTTTATGATGTTTTGTTGTGATGGTGTAGGTGTTCTTTTGGTGTTTCGACAAGACTCGATGCAGTAAAACCCCTGGATAGTGGGTCAGCAGGGTTTGTTCAGGGATAACTGTCTGTCGTTGTTGTTTTAATTTCAAGAATTTAGGTTATTAGAATTTAGAATTTTAAAAGCCATACAATCAAAATTTGAAAAAAATATTCCCGTATACAAAACAATCGAATTTTATTATTTAGAAATCTGAAAAAAAAAAAAAAAATCACGGATGACAGTTGTTTTGTTGTTGTTGAAAACGTTAAGGAGGAACAACTTAACTGTTCCAAAATTAATTTTTAATTACAAATAAAACTACACTTTACTTCAGTTTCTCAAAAAAAAAAAAAAATGTATGTCTAAGAAATTCTCTTGTTCATTTATTTTTTTTTACTTTTTTCTTCCTTCCGAAGGGATTTTCGTTTTAATGAAATTTTGGATTGTTAACTCTTTCGACCCTAAAGGGCCGATATATCGGCCTAAGTAACCAAAGGCAAAAAAAAACACACTGAAATTTCGATCCTAATATGGCCCTTTAATAGAACGTATTTGAGTGACTACTAGGTAATGTTGCTAAGTCAGATAAATGACTAGGTAATGTTGCTAAGTCAGTATGACTTCTTTCTTTTGTCTTAAGACACCAACGGGGCCGATATATAGATTCTTTGGGGTTTAAAGGGTTAAATATCCTTTGCTTTCTTAACCCTTGAACACTAAGGGGCTGATCTATCGGCCCTAGCAATCTAAGGCAAATGAATATAATTGGAATTTAGTATGGTCCAAGAACGGTCGGTTCTAATTGACTAGTTGATAATTTTGCAAAGTCGGGGTCAAAGGATTAAATTGTCCAATTATCCTTATAGTCAGGAATAAAAAAAAAAAAAAAGTTTATGTCGGTTAAACCCTTAATTATTAAGGGTTTACTAGAAAATTATGATGCCTAGTAAAAAAACAAAAAAAAACTTAACTGTCTTAACTTAAAAAAAAAAATCTAAAATCAAATCAAATCTCTTGATTTATTAGCTATATTCATATTTTAAAGATTAAAATAAAATACCGTTTTTTAATGACGCTCGTGTAAATTCTATCATTTTTATTTTTATTTCAATCATTGCGCATCTAAGTGAAAAAAAGTGTTGTTGAAAATAACAAAGTCAGTTCAATGATGACAAAATAACCTTACCAGGTTAATGATTTTGCCATTATTGAACTGACTTCGTTATTTTCAATGGATTTTAGGGTTGATTGATAAAATTTTGATTTATTTTTTTACTCACCAATCAATCGAAGACTTTTTTTTAATAATTACATTTATTCATTTTAAAGCAAGAATAGAAAACGGTCATTTTCATGTTTGTTTACAAGTACTTTTACAAGTTTGAATTCATAGAATTTTAAAATTCACTTTAACTATCTAATTATTAACTTATTTAATCTTAAAAATTAATTTGAAATATATGAATTTTTATTTTTTTTATAGTCTAAATTTTATGGAAAGATAATACAAGTTCAAATATGTTTTGTGTCGTTCGACGGTTCTTGCATGCCTAACCCTTGGGAAACGTATGAAATGAACACTTTATTACCTACCCAACCCTGCCGAGTGCTCTCTGCTCGGCCACGGCACGACGCCACGGAGCCTTATGAAGTGTTGGAGGGAATGATTATTCTCCGCATTAACCCTTTCGACCCTGGCGAGTTAAAAACACACACAACGTCGTTGTGTGTGTTTTGCCTTAACTCGTTGTGACAACGATATTTCAACCTCCACGATTGGATCCCAACTTAGCAATATTACTAAGTAGTCACTCAAAGCCGTTCGTTCTCTAATAAAGAACCATAGGCTCGAAATCATAGTGTATTTTGCCTTAGGTTACTAAGGCCGATATATCGGTCCTTTAGAGTCGGAAGGGTTAAACTAAATGTAAACTGAACTTGGAAAATTAGAGAAAAAAAATTTTTTTTCCTACTTGGAAGAAAATTTAAAATGTGAGAGTAAAAGTCAAATATGAAGATTATTGAATAAATAATTGACAGACCGCCCGGTAACCCAGTGTTGTTTGATGTTACACACTCAGTTAATATTGATGTTGGTAACTCTTAGATTCTTCTTGTGCTTGCTATTTTGAAAATTTCAATAAAGGAAAATAAAATGGCAAAAATAGCCACTTCTAGGCATGGAAAATTCTCCAGAGCCATGGAAAAAGTCTGTTCATAAGCCAACCTACGGCGTTGAAAAAGCTCATCTATTGGAATAACACCAACACTTAATTCTCAGCCGCTTTAACTACTTTAATAATAATCATAATAATAAATGATTATTATTTTTATCAATAATAATAACGGAACCGCCGAGTCTATATTATGGTCATGCTGCAGTAGTCGGCGCTATGATTTATTATCGCCATCAGCAGCATCATGATTCTGCAGCCGGCATTTTGAATTTAGTTCTCCGATGTAACTATCCAATCAGAGCTTAGTATTGTGTAGTATTAACCAATCAGAAACGAGCACTGACGTCAGCTCTTAATACAAGTGAAGCGCGTTTAGCTGGCTGCGTTGCTACAACCTGTGACAGGTATTGTGGAGGTTTGTTATTTTAGATCTTTTTTCTCTATTATCAAGTTTTACTTTCACAGTTTTTCTTTTAATAATTACTAAATATATTTTAAAATTTGTTTCTAAATTGTAGTTTTGAATTTCTCACTTGTAAAGAATTTATTACTTTATCAATTTTGGGCTTAAAGTGTAACAACTTGGTTTTCGTTTGGCGCGTCGTCGTGGTGCGCTCTTTCTCTTATAATTTAATTTTTTCGTTTCCAATTGAGAAAACTGAATCTTTTAAAATTAAATGAAGCTAATTCTTGAAAATAACTTGGTTCTTATTTAACGTTCATCGTTGTATTCTATTTTAGTTTCTATTGTGCAGCTAAAAAAATATTCCTTAAAATGCCTAACATAGCACGAGCACGACTTTTTTTTTTCTTTCCACAAATTTTCTTTCGTGGATGATTATAAAATGATAGTTCAAAACTAAAAATTCTTGCTATAAATGAATTCAATGAAGTCATCGAATGTGTCGTTTGATAAGTTATTGTTTTTAATTGATGACATTTGTTCTTGTCTTTGTAGCTTTTCTTTTAATGGTGTGTACTGTGTAGGGGGAGATTTTAAACTTTATTCTTTTGGCTTTGTGCACTTTTAGCGGGTTCAAAATAATTATTAAAAAATATGCGACAAGCTACTCAATAAACACTACAAAACATGAGAATCCCTTAAAAAAAGCTTTAATGTAGAAAAAGAAACTTAAGAAAATTTGGATTGACAATATTTTCTTCTGTCTCCTACATCTTGCTCTTTTGATCTGTCCATGCCATGACTCCATCCATCATATTTTCCATCTATAATTTATTGTACAAAATTTAATCTACCAACTATATGTAATTCAATTTTTCTTTGATTAGTATTTTCATTTTCAAATTATAATTTTAAATGGATGTTCTTTTTTATTCACTTGCGTTTATATCTGAAACGAACGCTCTTTTGCTTCTGTTTTTTCCCCATTGTATTTAACCATTTCTAGTAATTTCATTAGATTTAATTTAAAATCTCGTATCATCATGGTTTTTATAAAGATATGACAAATAACTTAATTTGAACGATAATGAATGCAATTTTGACCGGTCTACTCCCTATTTTTTTCCTTTCTGGAATTTTCTGATTTTAGCATATGGATATGTACTTAATTGTGGAATTAAAAGCTTTTAGAACTTATGATTTCTAACTACTCCTGCATTCACTTTAACAAATACCAAATTAATTCTTTTTTTACTTGTGTATTAATTTAAATCGGTTGGCTGGAAATGAGATGCATGCTCATGCATAGTTTATCTCCAGCCTTGGAAGGAACTGTGCTCTGCGTGTGTACTTCAGCCCTTGTTGAGTTTTCAAGTAGAGACTGCTTCCACCCTTCTCTCCATATTGAAAAAAACCTTTCTTTTTGATTTGCCTATACACTTTGTTTCATAATTGACCTTGTTAAACTAAACTCCCGTGCATCGTAATTTTAATGTATAGAATTTTTTTTAGTCAATGAAATCTAGCGAAAAGAATTTCATAAGAATTTTATTTGTTGGTGAAAAATCTTAAGTATTGAAAAGTATAAAATCAAATATTTTGAAGATAAGCTCAAAACTAGAAATGCTTTGAAATTCGTGCATTAGTTTTATTTTCACACTCAAAAACATTTCAGGAATTTTGAAAAAATTTAACATTTTAAAAAATAAAATCCCCGTCCCGACCAAATCTTAGTTTAGTTTGAATCAAGGAGTACTTAAGACGCTCAAATTCAAAAATTTAATTAATGTAGTTAAAACCCATACACACTCATATTCTTGGTGGGTAAGTTGAAGTTCCCTTTTTACGTCTAAAAAAAAAAGAAACTGAGTTTCGTAGTGTTATATTATTTGTCCATTGTCCACAGTTAGCCCGGCCCAACTCTATTTGCTCTTATGTAAATGAATTGTAAACTCCTAGATAGCATATATTTTAGCCTGTAGTGTGTTCATAAAAAATATCTAGTCAAAAGAAATGTAAAACATTTTCGGAGAATGCCGGCATACCCTTGTTCGTGTACCGTGTCCGTGTAGTAGTCTGTTCAAACGTCTCTCTCTCTCTGTCTGTCTCATAATTTGACTGCGACCCGCCAGACTGCTCGCTCGAGTAAGTGCTCCCTCTAATTTCTATTTTGCATCTACTGCCACTATTAATTTGTATAAAAAAAAAAAATTTTTTTTTCAAGAGAGAATTGGAACCGATCTATGCCTTTTCATTGTGTATTTTAATTTGATGACATTTAAACTAAAGAAAAAAAAAACTCCTAAAATGTATTTGAATTAGAACTTTATTTGAACATAACATTAAGTTTAATTAATTTTTTCTCGGCTTTGCAACCTGAAGGTGTAAAAAGTTCTACAGCTTTCTCCCACATTAGTTTTTATTGCCTTTTCTTGTCAACAATTTGGCAAATGTTCGCGATAGTAGTCCTTACAATCAATTAGTTGGAGCTACTTAATTAGTTAAACTATAAAGTTTAACTTAACCCTTTCGACCCTAAGGGACCGATTATATCAGCCTAAGTAACCAAAGGCAAAAAATAACATACTGACATTTACATGTTTTTTTTTTTATTAGAACGGTTCTGAGTAACTACTTGGTAATATTAAGTCAGGATCCAAAGGTGAAGGTTGAAATATCGTCGTGTGTGTGCCTTATTTTGACATAAGTCGCCAGGGCCGATATATCTTTGCTTTAGGGTCTAAAGGGTTAAAAGGTTTGTTTTTTTTATATTTTCTATTTTGATTTAATTTAATTTTTTTTAAAAATCTGCTAATTTGCCTGAAATGACCGATATTCGGCCACAATAATTAGGATGAACTACTAACATAAGCAATAATGCTATTCTGGAATTTTAACTTCGCCAAAAGCTGTATTGAACGGGTCACTTGTTTAATTCTTTAACCTGTGTTCCCGGCTAGAAAAGAAAACTAAAACTGCTGAACTTTGTATTGATTATATGCATGACAATTCTAGTTGTATGCATGCAACAACGGGCAACGAATGCACACTCACAATAGTCTTGGTTGGTGGCGTAAAGATGAATTTATTTTTATGGATCAATATCCAAGTCTGGAATCAAATGTTAATGAATTAAAGATGTCTAGAAAAAATCTTGAGACGGAGAAAACCGTCAAGAATGTCGCTGAAAAAAAAATCACTTTTTGAATTAGGGTAAAAAAACAGATTTATTTACAAAAAAAAAACTCAATTGAATAATAAATTTATGATTAACAAACATTTTTTTTTTACATCATTCCAATCTAAATAGGTTTAAACTTTTTTTCATTAAAATAATACTTATGAGCATTGATAAGAAAATCTTCTTTTTTTTTTTTTTTTTTTTTGCTGCTGATTACTTGTCCACAAAAAATGGATTTTTTTGTCCTTCTAAGCTTTTAATATTGCTAAAGTTTTTTGGACATAAACTAGAAATAAATTTAAACGCAAACAAATTTGTAAAAAAATTGTTTTATAATTTAATTACTTTTTGTGATGTGAAAATTTTTCTTTGGCAGGCAGGAATTCAATTTTAGGCTAATATATGATAGTGAATATTTTTTTCTTACCTTACTGAGAGAGTAAGGAAAATTGTTTAAAAACTGCTAGTTTTATGAATAATTAACGATATTTTTTTTTTACACGGGCACTAAACGCACATTCAATGCAGTAAGTGCACTCACTGGCACTGCACCAGCACCAGCACCACAGACCACACACAGGCACAGTCCAAAATGATATTACTGATATTTCTTTAATCCCCACCCTTTTTTTATTAAATTTTTGCATTAAAATATACGATTTCTTGAATTAGGGAGAATGAAAAAGCTTGATTGTGAAATTGTTACTCGGAATGAAAAATTTATTTCTTAGTAAAAATTTAACCCGTTCCATTATTTGAACCAACAGCTATTATTCTGTGTAATTATTTTTCTAAGATTTTATGGACGATTTATTCGTTAGTACTACTAACATTTTCAGTGCAGTAAGTTTACAATTCTTTTTAAGTTCTGTTTAAATTTTTAAAAAAATCGATAGTGTCAATTCAATTCGATCAAACCAAAACTTAAATCTAGTATTAAAAATAAATCTGTTCTTTCTACTTTTTAAAATTGATTTTTTTTTCTTGGGCGCTTCTTCCAAGTTGATTCTTGACTATTTAAAACGTATGGATGCTTGCCTTGCTGACAGCATTGTGGCGACAGCAATTTGACTTTTATTCCGTAACTTTTTATGAAACCATCCTTTATCCTAGATTTCATTGACAAATGTTAAGGCAAAAAATCTGAAGAATCCTTTAATCAAGTGTCATTGATTTAATTAAGAAATCAAGTATTTTGTTCTGAATTCTATAAAAAATTAATTTTAATTTAAAAAAAAAAATTCTGAGTAATGACATTTACAAGATAAATTGTCTCATCTGAGCTTCTGAAGCTACAAGTGATGATAACTGAAGAAGCAGGATAGCTTGACATTGCAGCTGCTGCTGCTTCTTGGGTTGCTGTTGTTGCCGTAGTCTCGACCGCCGCTGCTGCAGCTGCTTGTTTAAAATCAATACAGTGGTCGGTCGTCATTACGTCAGACTGTGTAAAGCTTGCCAATTGCTGCTGAGTGATGCACATGATTCAGCCAGCAGAGAGGGGCCAGTGTTTAATTTGGTTGTCGTTATCCTGACCTGTGTGTGACTGGCTATAAAAGTTCACTTGTACTCCTCCTCACAAGTTGTCATTGCAAATATTAAACTCTTTAGCTAAATGCTTCATGATTGAGTAAAATGTTAAAATATTGGATTTTTCATTTCTGAGCTTGTGCTGGTGTTCTTCTCTTTCAGCTGGACAGAAGAAAAGACTAGGTGTGGAAGTGTCATTAGTGCCTTCAGGGTGACTGCCTCCCTTTTTGAACCTGTATCATGTCTGCAGGTATGTAATTTGATTTTACTTTTTGGAGGGGCCTTCTTAATCTTTTTTGTGTTTTGTTTTTCATGTGTTTAATTTGATATTTACATTTCATTTACTAAATAAATCTTTATTTTTATTTTTTTTCAAGATTACATGAAATGGAAACCTGTTATGTTGGGCTGATATATTCAAAAGAGCGCACCTCTAAGGATTTTCAAATAGTTAATTTTAATTGATATTTGTAGATATAAACTGTTAAATGTATACTAGAGGATTGTTGTCTATATACTTGGTCCATTAAATATTTTCTTTCATAGGAATAGTAATAAAAGTATATAATACTGCCCCCTATTTTAAAATCCATGTTATCAGTTTGATTAAAACTTGAAAATGGCATATAAAATTTGGTATAATTAAATATTCCAGAGGTTTTTTGTCTCAAGTTTATTTGAAACTTCTTTTTTTTTCTGTGCAAAGTTAATTCATGATGTTGACTTGACTTCAGTATTTGTAATATACAGGCAGTTTAGCTAGGTTTGCATCAATAAAACCAAATTTGTCAAATTTTAGTATTTAATTACATCTAAACTTGATCAAATATTAAAAAAATAACTGGTTATTATTGAAATACTTTATAGAATTAGTGACTAGCTAGTATCAATATTTTCATTATACATATCGTTTCATTTTGAATTTGTAAGGATTTTAGGATTTTATTTGTTAGAAATTCGAATTATGTAAAGTAGATTTTAATTGTAATGTTCTTAATTTTATTTAACATGAAATTGGTGATTTGAGGGCTGGGCATGAGCAATGAATAGCTATTCTCCTCGCTTGCTCTTTGAGTAATTTCACCTAAGCTGCTTTTGTATAAGTCTAGCTTGGCTTTATGTGTCTTAATTTATAGTTAGATTTTGAATAAAAATAGGCATCTGATTTTTGTTGTGTAACAAAAAAAAACTAATAATGTATTTTTTTTTTATCTAACTCTGTAAGTTACTCTCTTTTAAATATATGTTTAGTTTTTCAATTTAATATATAATGAAAGGAAACTAAATCTTTAATTTTAGTTTTGGTTTCTTTCATTTTCTCTTAGAAAATAAAAGTTTGTAAAATAATGAAATCAAAAGTAAATTGCATAATTTTAATTCCTTAAGATAATTTTTCTGAAATAGATTTCCTATTTTATTAGTATTAATTATATGTATATTTACATAAATAATAGGGAAGTTAATGTAACTAAAATATTTGAGTGTGCCCTTTACATTAACTTTTGATCTAACCCTCTTAAAGAGTATGATTTCTTATCCTGAGTTAAATCAAAACAAAAAAAGACTTTTATCTAAAAAGCTTTTTCTGTGTTTAATAAGGTTAATGGTTGACATACTGATATCAATCATTAATATTAATGATAGTTTTGAAAAATAAATTGATTTTTTTTTAAATAAAATCTATTACAAACTTGTTGTTTAAAAATACTTTAAGGAAGTTTTTTTGCCTAGATTTGCTGACTTTAAGAATATCATACTGTAATGGCATAAAACAACATTGAGAAATCCAAATCCTGCTACATCTAATAATTGGCAAAAATATATTTGATAATATTTTACCTACTGGACAATTTTCTGAAGTAATGTTTGCTTCCTAATAACATTTTTGACTTGCATGATTTTTTATGCTCTGTTAAGTTTCTTTATTTTTGGTTCCTTTCTTCTGTTCAGTTATATTTTCAATAAAATTAATTAAAAAAAACAAATCAATCTGTTTTTAAGTATTAATGGCTTTTAAAAATTTTATTGCTGATACTTTTTTATTTTCATTTGATTTGTTAAACATTTTATATCTGATCTGTCATCTTAAAATCATTAATCATTGGTCTTCATTATCATAATTTAAAAAAAAATTTTCTTTAGTGGCATGTTTCACTTTGCTAATAATAATAAAAAAATCCATTGAACTTTTGTCAATACCATTCATTTTTATTAGACAATCGTTTTGATTTTTAAGATTTATTTTTGGACTACTTCAAATTATCATTAAGTAAATATTTTTTATTTTGTAGTAAGCTGTAGGGAACGATTTTCAATTTTCATTATTTTGTTTGAACAGAATGGGTCTTTTTTTTTTTCTCTCCTTTTTTTTTCCTTTGAGGTAATGGGTGGCTGCAATTAGTGGTGAAGAGGCTTTTGGCTTTTGTAGTTCTTCAAACTACAGCTGTATTTTGTATACTATTTTCAGATTTTGTGACGAATGATTTTCTCTCAAATTTATTATGCAATAGCAGACATATATATAT
>JAUZSX010184458.1:0-16416 GCA_034780655.1 Idiosepius hallami
TCTTGTCACAGACTTGTCTATTTTTTAATTTTACCATTTCTTTTAATTCTATACTTATTAGTAGGGCTGTGATAATAAGCTTTTATTAAAGAATATTCTTGTCACAGACTTGTCTATTTTTTAATTTTACCATTTCTTTTAATTCTATACTTATTAGTAGGGCTGTGATAATATACTTTTATTAAAGATTAATCTTGTCACAGACAAGTTACTGTGGTGGGTGCAAGTGCACTATAGAAATTAAAATAAACTCATAACAGTAAATTCTATTATAAAACATTTAGACCAGTAGTTTTCAAAGTGGTTGATAGTGCCCCTTAGGGTGGGTATGAACTTTCAGGGGGGCACTGGCGAGTAAGAAGTCTGATATGGGGACGTTAAAATTGTGATGGCGGCCTTAGAGCAATTACATTAAAATGTTTAATTGGTGTTGGTAGAAAAGCTGGAAAAACGGGACGATTTAATAAAAGCATTTCACAGTCGATGCAACTTGAGACATGACTATATACTTCCACCATATATTCTCCTAGGTGTACCATTGTTATGGCGTTCGTTGGAAGAAGGGGGGGGCTGGCATTTTTATCCAGCAGTGAAGGACAATACAATATGCCAATAAAATGGTTTTATTTATTTAAAGGAGATGCTGGATATGTCCTCCATTTGCATTTCATTAAGACATTATTTTCTACTCACAGCAACTTTTCAGCACTCTGACTGTAATTTGTAAAATCCTAGTTTAAAAAACAAACAAACCAAAAACATTTTTTGAAAATTAACAGAAATCCTACTTTTCTTTTAATTGCCAGGAATTATTTTCCCTCTGAATCCTGACTTATCAAAGTTACCAAGTAGTCACTCTGAGTCGTTATATTAGAGGAAGAACACCTATGACTCAGAGTGACTATGATAGTGCTCCTGCTCCATCTCCAAAGAATTCTCTTGAATAGGCTCCTGTAAACTTGGAAAACCACCAGAGGAACATATTAAAGCCAAAATATGGGTGTCTTCTCTTGCTTTATGTTATCAGGGGCAGGGCCGATATATCGGCCTCTTATGGTCCAAAGGATTAACATTTAGTTACTTAAAAAGTATTTATGGGCGTGTCTGGGGGTCCCTCCATCGTCTCATTTCTAAATTTAACTTTTTTTTAAAAAAAAGTAAACGTAGAATTATTGGTGCGAAACAATAAACATAGTTGAAGGTGAAAAAGCAAGAATAACCCGGAAAGAAAAACAAAAAAAAAATATGAAAAGAAAGCAGTGTCAGTGAGTGTTAGTTTGGGAAAAAATAATTTAAAACTTTGGACCCTGGATGTTGTAGACAGCGAAAAAGAAAGAGCGGTGCCGAGCGAAAAAGACCAATAATCGTATTTTGCAAAATTACCAATTAGCCCTTCTACTCAGAGCAACTAATTCTATTGGAGGAACACCAAACAAACCAGTGCGACCACAGCGGACAGACAGCGCAAGAATAGGTATGACAGGACGTGTCGGAAAATTGTTAACCTCCGCTTTGTTTAAAACAGCGATTGCATTATGTATAAATAAATAAATTCACGTTTTAATGTTCTCATTCTTTTAAGTAATTTTTTTTAAAATAAATAATTGTGGCCTCAATGATCGGTGAGGTAAAAAGAAAATTATTCAAAAAATGTCCTGACACATCTAGCGCAAGAATCTCGGTCGAACCGTCTTTTTCGCTAGGGGGAAAGGGTATGGTCGATGAGCCTATTAGGATCCAAAGGTTTAAAAACAATTTCTTTCTTTATTCACAGGAAGTCAACAACAATAGGACTTCATCCGATTATAATTTTAGAATGCTTGGTCCTCAATCCGACCATCTAGCCAGTCAACAGTTCATGGGTGGAGTAAGCAAAGCAGCAACCATTAAAAACAAATTGATCTGACCAATATTATTAATTACATAAGAAATGGAAATGCAATGAAAAAAAAAAGATTTAGCAAAAAAATAAATAAGCAAGTAACCAAGTAAGCACAGCCACAGGTGTTTGATAAATGACAAAAATAAAACGATAGAAGGCTTTTGGGGACCCCAAACCCTTTAAAATATTAAAACATAAAAATATATTTCGTTATAGACGTTAAAACCGACAACTTTTGTTTTAATTGTGATTTATTCCTTAGTTTCTCAAGTAACTTCTTTGCAACAACAGAAATTAATCCTATGAATCCCAACTTAAAAAAATGACCAAGTAGCCACTCAGAGGAACATATTAAAGCCAAAATATTAATGTGTCTTCTTTTGTCTTATGTTGTCAGGGCCGATATATCGGCCTCTTAGGGTCCAAAAAGGATTAAGATAAAAATCTAAACAAAGAAAACTAAAAAATAAAAAGGGTCAGTTTTTAACTTTACACAACAAAAGTTTTTTTTTTTTATAAAAAATGGTATTTAACAACAAAAAAAGCTGAATTATTATTATTTGTAACTGATAACACCTAAAGCTAAAAAAAAAAGTTCAAATGTGATAAATGTGAAATAAAAAGTGTCAATAGAATTACCCTTCGATGTGCAGATGTTTTTTCTTCCTGATTAGAAAGTTTAATTTTGGCGCGTAGAAGATAAATACGCGCGCAATAAAAGATTAAAAGTTACTTCCCTTTGAACAACAACAAAAAAATTAGTTTTTATTAGAATCGTTTTCAACCTCCGTAATCGTTGTAAGAATGTTGATAGAAAAAGTTGTAGATTTTTTTATTACCATTTTTCAAGGTTTGTTTCTTTAAGTTGGAGTCCGACTGGAATAATTAAAAACCAAGGAAACTGTAACGTATTTTAAAAAAAACAAAAAAAAACCCTTTTAAGTCCGGTTTGAAAGGGTTAATGTTTTTTTTATTACAAAGTAGTCGCTCGCTCTCACACTCACCACAGTTGTTATATCAGAGGAAAATATTAAAGCCAAAATATTGGTGTCTTCTTTTGCCTTATGTTGCCAGAGCCGATATATCGGCCTCTTACAGTCCAAAGGGTTAAAGGACAAAGTTTTTTTTATGTAACTCACTCACTCACACCCACTACTCGCCAATATGCACAGAACACCTGCTGTACAGCTTCTACGTGTGGCATTTAACTGTAGGAAGTAGAGGGAGTATTTTCTGCTGCTGGGGAGAGAGCCCATAAAACTGTAACCCCGCTCCGACTCCGTTAACTTTCATAATAACAAAAATGTATTAACCCTTTGAACCGTAAAGGACCGATATATCGGCCCTGAAGGCGTAAGGCCAAAGAAGACTCACCAATATTTTGACCATAATATGTTTGTTGCACTAATATACTGGCTATGGGGGACTACTTGGTAATTATGATATGTTAGGGTCCAAAGGATTAATTTCAGGGAGGCAAACAAAAAAACAGATCACTTCTTCCTTTTTTTGTTTTTTCCTTTGGTAATTTTCTAGTCTAGTGTTGCAACTTTGTAACATTTAATATCAACCCTTTTTTTTTTTAACCCTTTAAACCAAAAGAAACCAATATATCGGCCCTGGCAACCTATGGCAAAAGAAAACACAGCCACACCGACAGATATTTTGGCCTTTTACCTTTAAACCCTGACTTTGAAAAACTACAAAAAAGAGACACTCAAAGTTGTTCTAATAAAGGACCACATTAGGGTCTAAATATCCGTGTGTCTTTTTTGCCATAAAAGGCCGATATATTGGCCCTTTAGGGTCAAAAGGATTAAACATTTTTCCACTAAAACAGGAAGTATATGCTCATCATTGAAGGTTTTTATTAAAGTGTAGGTAGAACTAGTTACAAATGAAGAAGGAGGGGCTATGTAAGCAATGGAGAAAAATGACACCCTTAAAGTTCATCCTTCAATTAATAATCAGGAATAAAATTAAAATTGATTAGATAATTACCTGATTTTTGGTGGATTTTTAAAAAGAAAAATTATACCTTTCTCTAATTTTGACGGACAGAGCCGTGTTTAGGCGAGGCCGAAAGTGGGCCTTGGTTTAGGGCTTCCACAATTCCATATCCCTGTCTGTATATATTTGTATATGTAGACTTTGATCGAAGCCTATAGTATGTTGTGGGTGTGCACAAGTTGCCTTTTTTTTTAGGGTAAAGGGGCTGCAAGGTGCATTCTGTGTGGGGGCCGCTAAGTGACTAAGCACAGGACACTAAACAATTTTATAACGTTACAAAATTACAACACTAAATTATATTACCTTTCCATTTTTAGGTTTGAAAATTACCTGTGTTTTTAACCTTGTTCGAATCTTTTTGGGTTGTAGTTGGCAGGTTAATAAAAATATCTTTTGGAAATCAAAGAGAAAATTACGCCTGAATTGCAATCCCAATAGAAACTGTGCCATCATCATTATTGTTGTTGTCATCGCTTCATTAACCAAAATAACAAAATCTATTTTGTGAAGAAAAAAAAAGAACGAATTATAAAAATCTATCAATGATTTTAAGTATTTTTTTCCTTCAAGGCTATTTTCACAACAAAGGATATTCACGTGAAATCATTAGAGGACATACAATCAGGGCCCGGCCAACATCAAGTCTATGACAATTATGGAATAATTGTTTTTTTATTATATTTTTTGGGCTCTTTTCATTCAGAGAGGTCAAAGTGCATCATCACCATGGTCTGGTCATTAAGAGTAGCTAAGATGAATTATAATATCGATAAGATACGAGGGTAAATTAAAAAGTTCTAATACAAATTGAAGAAATAAAAATTTTTTTACGGAAGTTGCAAAATTATTTCTCTACCAAATACACCAAATAGGTAAATTTTAAAATTCTGAGACAAATTGAAGAAAAATTTTATTTATGGAAGTTGCAAAACACTTTTGCAAGTGATATTTAATTATTTCCATTTAGAAATATCCCTTCTTCATAAAAATGTTGCTCTATTTTCACTCGAATTGAGTCATAGTTATGTTGTCTTATAACTTTTTGATTTACCCTCATCAAAATATACGAATACATTTTTTGAAAATTTGAAGTGGTGAGGGAATGCAAAAAAAACATTACAACTTGAATTTGACGTCTTTTGCAATCCATTTTGGATAGTATCGAAATTAAATATGTTGTCAATTACGATCAGAAAACCAAGACAAAAAAAATCTTTATTTAAAGATTTAATTGTATTGCAATGAATGCAATTGCATTTCTTTGTGCGATCACACAATAAGCTTCTTTTAATAACAATTATGCTCTCATGTGTCCCTACACGACACAATTCTTTTATGCAATAAAAGTATACTTTACAAAAACAAAACATTTTTATGAACATTTATTGAGGTTTCCAGAATTATTTACAATAATTATTGAATAAAAAGAAAGAATTAAAAATAAAAAGACTTCGACTCCACTCCAGTGCCACTTGTCCCAGAAAACACAATCTTGAATGATTGCTTTTATAATTTTCAAGCAAAGGTGTCAGTAATCAATTGGGGGCTAAATAGTCCCAAAAGGCTGGAGAGGAAGAATCAAGTAAGGATAATCGAAAAAAAAATTATTTGTATCTTGTCTTGTTGTATAACTTTTACATGAATAAATTAAAATCTTTTGCTCCGACTTGAAGCAAAATTACCATCTAGTCGCTCAGAGTCGTTTTAGAGGATTATAAGGCCGAAAAATCGACGATGATGTGTCTTCTTTTTACTTCGGTTACCAGGAAACGAAATTTTAGGATCCAAAGAGGATTAAGAAATATTTATTTTTTTTTTACTCGAAATTGTTTCAACTTCGACTTCTGACAAGATTCCCGTCAAAGTAATGATCGTAGTCATTTTAGTGCCATTTAGGAAAATCAGAAGAAGAAAAAAAAACAAAAAAAATCCATAATAAAATGTTTTCATTCGGTCCACTTGTGGACACATTGCTGATTCGTACAGACGTAATAAAGTTTCATTCCTTCTTCAGCTTTTGTGCTGTGCGATTGAAAAAACACAGCTTGTCGATGTCCACACTTTGTACAAGGATGGTCCTCTGTCCTAGGAAGAGTCGGATCTGCAATTACGTCGCCAATAATTTGGGTGAATTCGTCCACTTCTGCTGTAATTCTGTTGACATAAATACACGTGTTATCGGCAACTTCTTGGTACTGGCAATTTCGACATGCGTACAATAGAATCTTATTTTCTTTGTCTTCTTTCGGATACAACATGTTGTTGCACTCTTTGCAGAATTTGATACCAACAAATCCAGGACCAGAGTCAGTAGCTTCGAAAAAATCTGACATTTTATATCGTTTTAAACAAACAAAATAGACTCGATCAAACAAGGAGAAAAAAAAACACAGTAACAATCACTAGTGTTTTATGTAATCGGTGTCGACCGAAAATGTAACTGTTGTAAAAAAGATAACAATTTCCGGTAATTTCTCGCGCCCTCTGTAGGATTAAATATATTTTTTCTTACAAAAGGATTCAGGGGCAATTACTCATAACTTACCAAACTTGCGTTAGGATTTGTTCTTTAAAATGATGTGCTCTCTCGTCGTCCTTCCTATGAACCCCAGAGGGTTGATAATTGGCCCAGGTGACTTAAAATAGAAGACACACCGTTATTTTGGCCTTAATATGATCCTGAAATAGAAGAGACAGCTCTGATTGATTGACTAGTTAGTAATTTCGCTAAGTTAGAGTAAAAAGAACTATATAATTAATTTTTCTTTTTTTGTATTATCAACTGGCAGAAATTAATTGTCTGTTAGTTAAAAACTTAGTTCTCACTCTAAATGAAATTTTAGAACTTTTTTTAAAAGTATTTAAAAAGGAGAAAAATTGTTTTGTTAAATGGGTTCAAGAAATCCAAAAATATTAAAGAGTATTTTTTCGGATAAATTTTAATTTTTTTTTTTTTTTTTTTTTTTTTCTGTGAAAAATAAATTCACTTTTTTGGTCAATTGAAAAGGAGTAACATTTTTAATTTAAAAAAAAAGTGAAAATTTTCATAAAATCAGCTATTTAAGAAATTATCTTACTTTCTGTTTTACAAAAATAAATAAACGAATAAATATAACTTTTTATGAAAATAAAGTATTATTCCATTCATTTACTTTCTGAAATTTTAACGTATTACCAAGGAAGATAAGTAAATACTGGCACTAGTGGTGACTGGTGACTAGTAGTGGTGGTGGGTGATCTTGGTGGACTGACTGATGGACGTGGAGTGGAGTGAGTGCACAGTAGTGGAGTGGAGTGCATTCACTGCATTATTCATTCATTGAGTAGTGTCTTCACGACTTAGATTTTTCTTGGTGGACGTGGAGTGAGTGCACAGTGGAGTGGAGCGGATTCACTGCACACTGCATTCATTATTCATTCACTGAGTAGTGTCTTCACGACTTAGATTTTTAAAGGGTTAATAAGGTACACAAACACAACACAAGTGAGAAGTAACTAGTGGTTGTTGGTTTGATTAACTGCTTCAGATTAAATCTCAATCAATCTTTTAACCAAAGGCAAATTCTTCTAAAAATATCTCTTTAAAAAAATTGAATTTAACAGTTTAAAAGATTATGAATAAAAATAAGCGGAAGTAATTTTTTTATTTGGAATTAAGACAATTTTTTTTAATAAATAGTTTTTAAACAGCGTCAATTGTTTGTTTTACGGCATATCAACTGCTCGCTCAGCGCTAAGGTCATCAGTTAACCGAGAACAATCATTTTTTGATAAACGCTCTTTTATTTATTTATTTTTTGTTCACACGTAGATTTTTTATAAATAAAATATGCACTATTTGATCCATACCTTGACGGAATGTGGGGATTCATACCTTTCCCAAAAGTATTAATCCATATAGGAACTCAAATGGAACCACTGGGAATCGAACTCGCGTGTTATTGCTATTCTAAAGTCCGACTGAGTTGCGTATTCACTGTCCCAAGCGGACTTCCCCACTCAAAGCGATTGTCTGCATGTTTCAACGTTTAAATGGTGACATTATAATTATCGCTTCTTCAATTTGTTTTTTTTTTTACTTAAGAACTTTCGGAAAATATTAGCTTGTCTTAATTAAATTTTTTTACTGGTATATAAGTTTTTTGTCCAACAATTTAACTCAACTTATTATAACTGTATTATTCATCTTTATTTGATTGGGGACGTTTTTTTCTTTAGACCGTAATAATACTCCGAAAAATATTCTATGATGTTTTTAAAAAATTAGAAACTAAACCCTAAATATAAAAAAAATCATTAAAAAATAAATGAATATTTTTATGATTACAAAGAAGAGTTATTATAAATTTGTTATTAAATTGAAAAGTTCACTTTAGTTTCACAATACTTGCTCATTCGAAACTATCGTTAATTATCAGCACACTAAACATGGCGCACGATAGAAACGAGAAAGTTAAAGAAAAAACATCAAAAGGTAATTTTTAAATCATTTATTTTATTATTTTCTTTATTTTATAAGGATTCTTGGTTATTTTCCACTTAGTTAAATAAATCATTACTATTTTTTTACTTGTAGTTCTTTTTGTCTTTAAATTTCTTAGAAAACATTTTAACAAGAGCACACACACGTGTTTACTGTTTTTGGTGATCGGGTAACACCTTTCAAATGTTGGCTAATTTTTTTTTATTGACTTTAATTTACCCTTTAAACCCCAAAGAACCGATATATCGGCCCTGGCGACTTAAGGCAAAAGAAGGCACACACACAATGATATTTCAACTTTTGGACAATACTACTGACTTAGCAATATCACCAAGTAGTCACTCAGGGCTGTTCTATTACAGAAAAATATTAGGTTCGAAACGTCAGTGTGTCTATTTTTGCCTTTGGTTATTAAGGACGACATATCGGCCCCTGAGGGTCAAAAGGGTTAAAATTTATTCAAATAATAATAAAAAAGAAAAATAGCCTAGTTTCCAGCAAATGCTGTTTAGTTTAGAAGTAGTTAGTAAAAAAAAAATTAGTTTTTACTGTTTGTGTAACCACCGCACCAACTTTAAATGTAGAGAAGTAAATCACTAATTCAGACTACAGACAGTTAAACTAAAAATGTGCAAAAAATGAAAAATAAACATCTATTTTTAGTTTTGAAAATTCGGGGAGAGCGAGATTTTAGTCATGATTGGGCAGAAGTAAGCTTTACTTTAAAAGAAAAAAACTGAAATTTTAAGGAAGACTTTGATGAGTGAATTTAGTTTTATAAAAAAACAAGAAAAATTAAACAGATACAATTCTCAAAAAGTAACATAATAGAAATTTCCCATCTTTGTCAAGAAAAATAAAACTCTTGATATGTGTGTGGGTGTGATTCACTGGTTGGTGTTGTAATTTGTGTCCACACACACAACACAGACAGAGAGAACACCAGCAGCAGCGGAGTCAATTGGTGTTTCCAAAGTAAACTTGGATTTTTGTGCTCTCTGCAGTCTGCACAGCAATAATCCACATGCAGCAGTGATGGATGGATCAGATGTTATCCCATAGCCTTGGCACTTTGTTTTTAGGGTCAAAAGTATTTTAGAATGCCTTTTTTTTTCTAGTATCTTTTTTTTTTTTAGTTTATTTCAAAGGAGGGCATTCATTTCACTCAAAATATATTTTACTTATCGAAATTCATGATATAACAGATATATACTAGTTAGCACAACAAACCAAGTTATGTACAAGGCCAGTTTTTAAGTACTCATTCTTGGAATCAGTGTTGTTTTTCATCACTTAGATGAGTTACTCTCATTTAGTCTCCCAACTAACTAAGCTCTGTTAAAGTTGTAGTGCTGCTGAATAGTTTTATGTTGCGGTATTTTTGTTTTAATAAACATAGGGTATGGTTACAAAGATTTCATCAAGTCTACTTATACTCAAAAAAAGTATTAAAAAAATGTACCAACCAGATCAGAGAATAAATGCAAATTATATTTAATAATCTACTAAAAAAATGCTGAATTTATAAGTTATCGCTAAACCTCTGCTAAACTGACATAAGTCTTTCAGTGTGAACTTAAACTATTATTATTTTATTTTAAAACTTTACAACTCTTTTCTTGGACTTACTACTGTTAAAAATTCTTATTGGATCTGTTATTTTTAGGACTTATTTCTTTTTCTTTTTCATAATAGGTTTTTTACTTGAAATAATATCCTTATCCTTTGAATCCTGACTTATCAAAATTACCAAGTAGTCACTCAGAATCATTATATTAGAGGAATATATTAAAGCCAAAATATTATTATGTCTTTTTTGCCTTCAGGGCCGATATATTGGTCTTTTAGGGACCAAAGGTATAACACTGGAACCATTTTATCTAAAATGAAATGGCTCTACATTCCAAATTCCTTTACAATAATATTATATACATATATCTGTTAATGGATGGTTTTTATAAAGTGTGTCTTCATTGAAAACGAAAACAACTTGTAAGTGAAATCATTAGAAAGTTTAAAAATTATTTTTTCTTTTTGCTTGAAGGTGATGCAGACAAGAGTGAAGAATTATTAACTGTTCCTGAGGGTTGGAAGGAACCAACATTTACTAAAGAAGATAACACTCATGGTTTATTATGTGAAAGTTCATTTGCTACCCTCTTCCCTAAATACAGAGAAAAATATATTAAAAGTGCTTGGCCCCTTGTACAAAAAACTCTGGGTGAATATGTAAGTATTTCATTTCTGTTTTTGACATAATGTACTGTGAAAATAGGTCATAACCCTCATAAACTAACTCTAGTATTTACAGTATAGTGATATATTATTATTATTTGTATATAGACATATATTCTAGGAAAGCAAGAAAAAATTTAGAAATTGTTTTTAATATAACTTGTTTGGCTAATAAATATATTTGATAAACAGGATTTCCTTTACAAATTCTTTACAAGTGAATAATGTCAACCACTATAATGTACAATAAACTAAATTAGAGCTTAAAAAATTCTTCTTTATAGCTTTACTTTTTTAACAATATAAATTAAGTATATTTATTATCTCTGTATTTGTTAAATTTACTATCCTTGGAATGAGGCTTGATAATTTGTAAATTTATTATGTGAACTATGGTCCTCAACTTTGATTTGTTAAATTCATTACATTTTGGCCAGGTTATTCTTTGTTTTTTTTTTTGTTTGTTTGTGGTCAGAATCCCAAACTACACTCTATTTTTCATGCTGGAAAAATAATCTCTTTGGTTTTAATAAACTATCTAAAACGTAAATTTAATAGATACAAAGATGAGAACCATAGTCTGGATAATAATTATACAAATTATCATGCTTTGTCAAAGGATTCAGAAATATAAACTATTGTATTTTATCAATAACACCTTGACGAATAAATACACAAGATTGAATCTAAATAGTAAAAAACAACTTCTGTCTGAGACAGAAAACAAACAAGAAGAAGCGTTAGACTTTTAATTCGAACGGCAGTAATTAATATCATTAGAATTAATTAGGCAAGGGGAATAACTCTGTTTTTAATATATCAAAAAATAAAAAAGTATGTCGACAAAAATAAACAGTTTTTGATAATACATTTTTATAAGTTATTCTTTTTAGAGCAAGAAGTAATACATTAAATTTAAACTAAAAAAAAAAAGATTTCATGGCAATAGATATATGTAAAAACTATAAAGAAAATTTAATTCATTTTTTAACAGATTGTCCTGGATATAAAAATATAAGGAATGAATGTGTAGAACTACAGGAACTGAAGATTAGGGAAAAAGGAAGGGAATAATGTGCAATTAATAGTAATTGATAGATTCCTATTGGATAAAAAATTATAGAAAACAAAAAAATCATGCTTCAACAAATTTGGACAAAAATAAAAAAAAGTTTGCAGAACTAAAAAAAAAAAAAAGAGAGAGAGAAGGGCCGCTGTAAAGGCACAAAGCTATATATAATCCAGAAAAAAATAGCATCCCCCATTGCAACCAAAGAGAATGTAACTTAAATGGGTTCAGAGTGTAGCTTAGGGTCTCCTAAACACAGTTCTGCATGTGAACAAAAATATAACTCACTTGGACTCACTAGTTACATTCTCTTTGGGAGCAAGGGAAAGGCCATGCAAATGCATCTTTACGAGACCCTAAGCTACACTATGAACCTACTAAAGTTACATTCTCTTTGGGAGCAAGGGAAATGCTATTTTTCCTCTGGAATGATAAGTTTCAACTGAGACTGAGTACATGTTTGTTACTTTTGATATTTATTTGTATTTATTAATTTTTTTTTCTTTGTTCACAGGAACTTAAAGGGAAATTGGATTTGATTGAGGGTAGCATGACAGTTTTTACAACCAGAAAAACCTGGGATCCATTCATTATTCTCAAGGCTCGAGACTTAATTAAGCTTCTTGCAAGAAGTGTTCCTTTTCAACAGGTAAATATTAATTATTGGTTGTGCATTTCTTTTTAGTAATCTATTTATCAGTCTTTGAATCACAGTTCAATATTCTCTAATCTTCAGTTGTGGTTTTTATTTTTTGAATCTAAAATTATCACTTTTAAATTTATTTCGAGTAGACAACAATTGGATATGAGAAGTGAAAGTGAGTCCACTCTTTTCATTGAAACGCACAGTATGGGTTAATTAGATAATTGTTGTTTTTATATTTCTAACTTAGTATATGTGTGTATATATATATATATATATATATATATATATATTTAACATAATAAAATTAATTAAAATTTCAAATTTAAAAAAACATTTGCTTGAATTTGCTTTGGCAATAGTTGTTCTTACAACATACACTTACTGTAAGGGCGCCCCCTAAGTGGGTATTTAAGTGTTTAGCAAAGTCTTGTGCTTAAAATAAAAAATAAAAAAAATAGAAAAATAGTAAAAAGCTAACATAATTTTTTTAAATTTTAAAACTAAAATTAGTTTTTAAGTTTGTAGTACGATTTATGTGCGTAATAATACTGTTTTTAAATGGATTTTTAACTAAATCATCACTCCAATGAAAATAAATATTTCAAGTTGAATATAATTAGATTATTGATTGTAGTTCCGTGAAAATAAATATTTTTAGGGCTTTTTGGAATTAACCGATTATCGGTGGTCGGGGGGGGGGAATCTTATGACCGCCCCGAGCGGCAAAAACTGTGGCTAGGCTACTGGAAATGTTCCAATGAATGTCCCACTTAGTGATTCTCTCATTGAGGGATTGTTAAATAAATAAGGTTTGAATAAAGAGGAAGTAATTCTTAATAATAAAAAGGAATAAATCTACTTGGTCGACCACTAACCCAAGTTAGGCACAAGACCAGTTTTACATATTCATTATATACATTGCTTTTGGGCAGCAACGGTGGAGCATTGGCAAAAGCTCAGGCTCTGGAATCGTATTACGCGAGTTCAAATCCCAGTCAAAACCACTGCTTTCACTTTAGCAGCCTTGGGGTGATGGGGCTCATTAACTTGGGAAAGCAGCTCATATAGGTGAAGGGTAACACCGAATGTAAAAAGCCTGGGTAAGGGCATAAAAATGGCCTTGTGCCAAACTTGGGTTGGTGTTCACCAATTAAATATAAATATAATATCCCTGGCTTTTTGTAATCAAGTATTGCCCTCCACTTACATAAATTACTCTCATTGAGTTGATAAGCCTCATCCACCCAGGTTTTAGGAATAAGCGTTATCTTTACACTTAGATGAGTTACTCTTCTGAGTTAATGAGTCTGATCTGCTCAAAACAACTGAAAGTGAATGTAATGGTTTTGATTTGGATTTGAACTCGTCTATTATGATCCTAAAGTTCAATCTTTTACCATTGCTCCACCATTGCTGAGTAAGGATATTGTAATGTAGAGTTCAATTTCTATCAGAGAATGTCTACAGTTGTAATGAAAAAATGAAGTGAAAAATAATAAAGTAATGTTTGACTTATTTTTCTTTTTCAGGCTGTGCGTATTTTACAAGATGGAAACTATTGTGATATTATCAAAATTGGAACAACTGTACGCAAAAAAGAACGTTTTGTCAAACGAAGACAGAGGCTAATTGGACCAAATGGGTCAACATTAAAGGTAACCTCTTTTTTTTTTTTTTTTTTTTTTTCCAAAATCTATTGTAAAATCAGTTGTGTATCAAACTATCATTATTATAGTTGGGATAGCTCAGCCGGTAGAGCCCTCGCCTGGAGATCGCAAGGTCCCAGGTTCGATCCCGACCTTGCCAACTCAGTGTATGAGTAGCATTAACAGGTAATCTGATCTAATGCAGTAAAGTTACAGGGAGCTGAGAGTAGGTGTGGCGATCCACCTCAGCAATAGATTTCCCTTGTCTAGTGCTAATCGAAAAGCCGCCTCGTAAACTTTACTTTTTTTACTTTATGGTTATTATTAGGTCCGTGACAATATTCTTTTATTAAAAAAAAAGGTTGGTCACATCCCTAGTTATTAGGTCTTTGATCAGAATTTTTTTTGAATAAAAGCATATTGTTACAGAAGTACTAATATCTACAGAATTAAAAGAAATGATAAAATTGCAAAATAGTCAAGTAACGATAAGAATATTCTAAAAGGATTGATACGACGTAAAAACAACAACAAAATAAACAAACACGTTATCATAATGTCCCTTTATCACAAAGTAGTGATTCATGAGAAATATATCAACTGGAAATTGGTTATGCTACTCAAAGATAAACAAATGCACCAGACTCAATAGTGATTAACTGAAGTTTTTTTTTCTATTTCAATTAATATTGTTAACCCTGAGTTACGTCCCTTGTCTCAAAAACCTAACGCTGGATAGATTAACTTAATATTTTCTCTGCTTTTTTATTTTTAAAGGCTATTGAGTTGCTGACCCAATGTTATATAAATGTTCAAGGCAACACAGTTTCTGCCATTGGAGATTTTCGAGGACTTAAAGAGGTAAAGTGTTGGCTTTTTGTAATTTATTATATAAAATACAAACTGTTGATCTGGGCAATAATGCATAGCTAGGCAGGCCCGTCAATTACTTTTTCGGCGATTTCAAAATGGCGGCTATTTGTTTATTTTTTTTTCTTTAATATTTTGAAATTTTTTAAGATAAAATTATTTTAAAAAAAAATAAATTCGACAAATTACACAATTTTTTTTTTAATCGTTAGTTCAGTTATTAATAAAACAGATAATAATAATCATATACTTAGTCATTCATGATGATATATAGTAATATCCATTTAAAGAGTCTGGTGGTTCCACGCGCGAAAAAAAATTGAAAATATCTAAAAGTTTAAGAATTTTTTTCCATATTATGGAATTCTCTAAGAGTAAAAAAAAGGAAGCTCACGCATGCGCAATATTTATTTTTTTTAAAGAATTGTTCATATTTTGGATTTTTTTACAAAAACAAAGGTATCGTTTCTTCTATATCTGTTTAACTTCTTGATTTTTTAAAACTTTCTTCGATTCAAGTCTAAGAAATAATTTTTGGTCCAATATTCATTCCATGTTATGAATTAACAAACATATTCATGGTAATATGTGACATTGATTTTTTTTTACAAATCAATTTGAAATAATTCAGGATTTAGTTGAATATTAAATTTTTTAAAGAAATATTTCATATTTGGCAGCATTCTACATTAAGACTAGTAAAATAATAACATGAATTTGTATTTTCGAAAAATTATAAAATTATACATGAATTTTTACTATAAACTCTATCATATGCTAAAAGAAGGCAATGTCACTTACGAAAAAAATTTTAATTTAAAAATATCATTCATAATATTTTGTTAAAGTTTGTAATAGTGGCGCACCGTGACATTGCCGTTTATCATTTTTCAATTATTTTTCATCTGTAGTGGGGGATGTTAAAAAAATAATGATAAATAAAAACAAAAAAATATAGCCTGAATAAAATCAACAAAATTATTTCAAAAACATTAAAAAAAAAATTATAAAAATCGAACAATTTTTCGATTTTTTACATTTTTTATTAAAAAGTTCGAAAAAAACAGAGTAAATAATTTACGTATAAAAACAATAGCTTTTAACCGCTTTTGAAATGTAAACAAATTTCTTTTTACAAAATATTTTATTTAATCATTTCTCTTTATAAATCTATAAAAATTACTATAGTTTCATTGATAATTTAAAATGCAGCAATTGTTTTAAACAAGGACGGGTCAGAAAATTTACCAAAAATGATGAAAAAAACATAGCGCATGGGCCTGCCTACCCTGGAAGGCCGATGTATCGGCCCTAGTGACCTAAGGAAAAAAAAAACATTTTCCTTTTACATTGACAATCAATGGCCTACTAATATTAATAGGCCGTTGTATAACGTAAAGTTTGACAGGTATTGTAAAGGGAGATAATAAAAAATTAGTCTATAAAATTAGAAGGGACAACTAAAAACTCTACACCGTTTCTTGTATCTTTCTTTCTTTCAGAGATGATGAGTGAATGAAGAAGAAAAAACACTTAAGGATTTCTATTTAATGAAAACAAGTGTTGTTTGGTAAA
>JAUZSX010184567.1:0-16410 GCA_034780655.1 Idiosepius hallami
TTATATAAAATACTAGAAGTATTGCCCGGCTTTGCCCAGTGCCAAGGACTTGCCAATAATGTTTTTCTTAAATTTCAAAAGCGCTTCTCCATTATTTATTTATTTTCCATTCAAAAACATTTCTTCGTATCTTTTCTGTGTTTTTAAAAATGAGATTTTTAAGCAACAATCTCCACTCTGATATTGTTGAGATGATTTATATCGTCAAGTCGTGTTAGAGACAACAGTTTCCATCAGATCACCAAAGTTAAGCAATGTTGAGCTTTGTCTGTAGTTAGATGGGTGACAATTTAAGAATACAAGTGTTTACAGTTCAATATCTTGTTTTCTTCAGCTCGATCTAGCCACATACAATACTCGTAAACCAGAAATTCGAAACCTGATGTAGAATCCAATCAAACATGACAATTTGACTTTTATATGTATATAGATTAATTTGTTGTGTGCAACAATTGTAAGAAAGTTCACAATTAGAGAATATGAGGAGAAAGAAAAAAGAAATTAATCTTTATGGAAGTTTTAGTTTTTAAAAGAAGAACAGTACTTTTGTTTTCTCTTTTATGGCTTTGGTGGGAGATGGGTTTATAGGTTATTGTTTTTTTTGGTAAGTATCCTGCTGCTAAAGTGAGTTACTCTGTTAAAATCAACAGCGGGTTGGGCCCTCATTTTTCTTTCTTTTTTTTTTTTTAATTTCTTTTCTCTGCTTGTTTAGAAGGTGTTTGGGTTTATATACTCAAGCTATATTGAAAGGTGGCTCCAAAATTAACGTGGAAAAATAAGTGTTTTCAAGAGTTCTGATTGGCTGATACATACATTGTTTATCTTAAGTATCAAATAACAGATAATTTTTTTAAAACAAATTCAATGTAATTAAAAAAAGGAAACAAAAGGATATTTTTTTTAATTAGAAAAAAGCAATGCAGCATTCAACAATGTAAATTGCTTATTGCTGTTGTTAGGCCTTATATTACAACATTAAACCAACCTAACCCCTAAACCTCTAACCCTAAACCCTAATATGTAAAAAAAATAAATAAATAAAGGATTATAATGATGGTTGATTTTAATTTATTCTTTTGTTCTACTTTTTGTGCCAAAAAAAATTGAAAACTGAACAAAATTCAATTTTCCATTCAGTTCGAAAAACCCAACAATGAGACTGTGGTTTTTGACAAAATCTATTTGTTAAATGCCTTAAATGTACATTAATTGCAAATAATTGAGCTTTTAAAAATTTTCATTTCACTAAAACTTTGCCTCCCCCCTTTTTTTTGATTTGACCTGACACAGCCACAATCATTATTAAAAATTTTTTTATCTCAGGCTAAAATACAAAGTTTTGAGAAAGAAAGAGAGAGAGAGAGAGAGAGAGAGAGGGGGGAGAGATAGGGAGAGAGATAGAATAAATAAAAACAGTTTAAAACCAACTTCCACAAGGAAAAAAGAAGTAAAAGAATAATCCTACCCCCCTCCCCCCAATCAAAACAACTTGAACTTCATTCTCTCATGATGATGATGATGATGATGATAGATATAATAATCAAATTAAAAACAACTTTATTAATTGATTTTTCACTCAAACAACAGTAAACACTCCTTTTTGTTTTTGCTTTCTAAATACTACCAAATTTTAATTTTTTGACCAGGACATCTGGACTTATTGTGGGGCCTCCTCTGAGCCTCCAACAGCAACCATAGAAATTGAGAAGAAGTAGAAGAAGAAGACCATCTTCTTTCTTTTTTTCATCATGAAATTGTTGTATGTAAGTAATAAAGTTTTATGTTGTCTATTTCAGTTATTTGAAAGTTTAGAAAAAAAATTAAAAGATTGCAACTCTTATTTAGCATCATTAGATCAAAAACAATTATACAAGCCCAAATATTTAATTAATCAACATCAAGAGGACTTTTGTAGAAGCATCTTTTTGGTCAATATAGTCCACAACACCAATTTAACACCCACTTCACCAACTTAAACTCTAATCTTTCAAATGTTGATTTCAAGGGGAGATTTTTGGTCTGTTTAGGATTGAGGTTAGGATTTATGTTAGGTTTTAGATTAGTGTTAGTCAAAACAAACAATAAATGATTGCTACCATTAAAAACCATTATAAAAAGTGAATAAAAACTATTTGTCAGCAGCAATTTTTAAATGGGATTTTCTTTCAAAAGATCAGAATAAAAAACAAGCAATATTTTAAAAATAAGAATAAAAAGAAATGTTTTTATTGATTAATATCAAAATCTGACAATGTAAGTAATTAAATCCAAAATGGTAAATTATCCAACCAAAGGTAAAATCCAAGATGAAAGATTGATGGTCTTCTAGCAATAGCAGATCCAAGCAATAACAGCAGACACTGGCAGTGGCAAAGTCAGTTTGGCTGACTATTTTTGTTTATAGACAATAGTTTTCACATTCTGCTCTCTGATTGGTCCATATTACACCACCCCTGTATAAAAGGGAATGGACTCTTCTATAATGATTATTTACTGGTGTTACATTACCCCCCCCATAATATTACAACTGGAGGAAGAGGAGGAAGAAGAAGAAGAAGAAAAATAATTCTCAGTAGAGCAAAAATAATTCAAAAGATTGAATTAAAATTTCTTTTTCTTTTCAGTTTTTATTCACATTTTTTGTGGCGAAAATAGAAAGTTTCAAAGGTAAGAACAAATTGTGATTTGTTTATTTTTTTATCAATAAAACTACATTCATTTAATAAACATTAAACAAAAGACCTTTGTGTGGGTTAAGAGAATAATAAGTATCAGAGGTGACTTATTGTCACTTTGCCTTTGGAAAGCACCACTGGGTGTCAAGTGAATCTAGATTCTGGTGTTCCAGGCTATGTGCATTGGATAGAGTAGAAAGGGAAAGTTGCACCATACAGTCTTTAGTGGGGATCGAATGGACTCTGATATAGCACCACGAGAGACTTTTTATCACTCTGACTTCAGTGAAACGGTTCACTGACAATTCATCACCCGATCATTCATCACGGTCTATTCATCACTAGACTTTTCATCTCATGGTTTTTTCATCACGTGGATAATTCATCACTTCAGCATTGATAACTTGCATCATCCCAAAGAAAAAAATTACATTGATTCATGTAATAATCTTAATTATGTAATTATGTTTTTTATTACATTAAATTTTTACCCCCTTTTGACAATTTTGGGTTATTTTTAAGAGAGATTATTGAAATCCATCAAGTGAGTACCATCCATTTTTTCAAACTTTTTAAAAAATAAACTATAAAAAAAATTAATTCTAATTATTTATTTTCTATTTGTATATTAAAAAATCATAACAAACTTCTCCAAATAGTTTAATTTCATTTTAACTTAATGTTAGTAAACATTACAGAACTTGAGTGTGACCAGTATGAGGGTTCCTCGTAATAATAATAATAATAAGAGGACATAAAATTTGATCTGTCATAAAAATGCAAAATATTGATCGGACTCTACCAACAAAGCAGATTTTATCCTGAAATCTTGTAATGTTTTTTTGTTGGTTTATTTTTTGTTCAATTTTTATTCTAGATTATTATTATGATTATGATTATTATTATCATTATTATTATGATTATTGGATTGATTGCATTTTTCTTTGTTTCTTTAGATTTTCCCCATCTTCATAATTTGAAGGAATCTAAAGTCGATGCTTCTATTCAAACTACTGCTGCCAAAGATGTTATCAAACGACTGATTCCAAATCGTGCTGAGGAATTCAATGTTTTGGTTGATCCCCAAATTGCAGAAGGCGGAAAAGATGTCTTTACGGTAAGCATGCGGGAATTTTAATTAAAAAAAAAGGTTTTCTGCTGTATGTTAATCCTTTGAACCCTGACTTATAAAAATTACCATGTAGTCACTCAGTCTTCATATATTTATTATCATCGGCGGTCGAGTATGACTGTCCTGCTTTCGGGAGGGTGCCTGTGCATGATGTCTTTTAACGTGGGGAGACTGATGCACCTGCAGTAACCACAAGGATGGCCTGGTTCCAATGGCATGGATAACCGACTGGAGGCCATCCTCTGTTGCAGCCTTCATCTTCATTGTAGACATCATCTGCCACAACTGTTGTTGAGATCTTGCACTATTTAACCCATAGCTGGAGGGAAGATGGGGCTTCATACCTTTCCCAAAGGTATTAGTCGACATGTCAACGTAGACAGAACAACTTAGATTCGAACCCGCGTAGTATGGTTCCGAAGTCCGATTGTCTATCCACTGAGCCACCAAAACCGCCCCTTCATATATTAGAGGAACATGTTAAAGCCAAAATATTGGTGATGGATAAGGATTAAGTAATGCCTATTCTATGTGACGATAGAGAGGAATTAAAGACTCAAAGAGAAATGTTTTTTGATAAATAATTTCTTCTTATCTAATATCTCATATTATGTTTAATGATTTTGAAAGAAATTTAATTTTTTGTTTTCTCTTTCTTGTCTTTGTAGTTGGTAACTGATGATGTAACAGGAAAGCTGAATATAACGGCCAATTCTGGGGTGATTGCAACATGGGGTTTTTATCATTTTCTCAAATTTCATTGTGGATGTCATGTTTCATGGCGTGACCAACAGCTCAACATTCCCAAACCTCTTCCAATCATTTCAGCCCCTGCACACAAAATGGTTTCAAATGATTTGTAAGTTTCTTTTTTTTTTATATTCACTCTTAAATTAGAAACAAAGAAATTTACTTGGAAATGGAATGAGATTTTGGAGAAAATTAATTTGTAATTAAATTCCAATTTTATTCTGAAGATTTAAAAAAAAAAAGAAGTTGGAATAAAAAAAATCCCTTAAAAAACAAAAAAACGGGTTTTTAGAAATATTTTCAATAATTAAATAACATAATTTTTTGCATAATTTTTATGAAAAGTCTTCAAAACTTAATAAAATTTGTCAATTTCTCGCCTGCATGGTCATCAGAATCTGATCTGATGATCGCACAGGTGAGAAACTAACACTCACCGAAAACCATTGACTTCATGTCTACGCTTAACTAATATATATATATATATATATATATATATTTGAGCTGAAAAATGAATATTGTTCTATGTTTAGAATTGCATAATATTTGCATCTTAATTGTTTTCCATTGCATTTTAAATAAAAAAAAGATTCAGTTATAATTATTATTATTGTTATTATTTTTATGTTTTGATAATTGTATTAAATTTCTTTGAACAGATTTCGTTTTTATGAGAATGTGTGTACAGTCAGTTATTCGTTTGCCTGGTTTAACTGGACCGACTGGGAGAAACATATTGATTGGATGGCCTTAAATGGTATTAATCTACCACTTGCCTACAATGGACAAGAAGCCATAATGCAAAGAGTAAGGATTTGAAAAGTCATTCTTTTAAAGTCTTATTGATTGAGAAACATATTGATTGGATGGCCTTAAATGGTATCAATCTACCACTTGCCTACAATGGACAAGAAGCCATAATGCAAAGAGTAAGGATTTGAAAAGTCATTCCTTTAAAGTCTTATTTCTATCAAAAAAATTTAACTTTTATTTGCAACAGAATATTTTTATGATTATGACTGATATTTCTCTTTATTGATAAAGTCGTATTCATATTTTGCAGGGGATCAAGCATAAAAAAAAGTTTAATTGCAACCGGCTCTGTAATCGTACTATGCGAGTTCAAATCCCAGTCACCTTTAAAATAGCCTCGTGCTAAACTTGGCTGCTGCTGCTCACCAAGTATATATATTATTCTATAAAATAATTAGTGCATAAGAAACTGATTTTATAGTAAATAAAAATGCATAAATCAAAATGTGGAGAAGAAAAAGAGATAAATTAAGGCCTTTTTTGATTTTATACAAAAATGCTTGATTCTTCTTTTTGTAAATTCCTGCACATAAAGCAACATGTTGTATAAGTCAAGGTCTAAATCTTTGACTTAAAAATCCAGATTTTAATATTTACCTCCCTTATAAGTCAACTTCCTTCCTTGGCTCAAATCATATGAACGTAATATTTCAGTCAGCGTCACAGACAAGGCTTTGCTAAGAAAATATTCAATAATTAATCGTATCATTGCTGAAACATACAAAAACCAGATTACTGGCATTCTAATATTTTGTAATTAAATACTTATATCTTAAATATAATTTTGATTTATAATGGTTTTCTCAAATTGAATTCATGTCATAAAAAATGTCACCACCGTAGAAGTCAAGGATGGATTTTTAAACGTGAAATTTAGTGTCACATTTTTGATTCTAGAATTTATGGCAATCCTTTTTCATATTTGTTTATGTGATGGCGTTTGGCATTAATTGGCGAGGTTTCAATATGATCGTAGTCATTTAATGTTATTATTGTTGTTGTGTAAAGAAACAGAAGGAAATAGAGTGGCATTTTTACACCAGTTTATATGATGATGTTTGCTCTGCTGGAAATCAAACTCTAGTCTAATATCAATCGACCACAATTGGCAAATAATATTAACAAATGTTAAGATACAATTGTCACTATCCTCTTCACCCTTGATCCAAATTTGTTTTGTTCTTGGATTAAATTCTTTTATTTGAAAGCAGTTTTTATTTTGACTTGATTGCATTTTTACTGAGCCTTAAATTCAATCTGAATTTATTTTATGAATGATTCAATTTGAAATCATCTTTTTTTTTTTGGTTTATTTTTTTAGGTTTTTACAAAAATGGGATTCACACAGAAAGATTTTGATGGCTTTTTTACTGGACCAGCTTTTCTTGCTTGGTGAGTGTTTTTCAAAAGAAAGAAATATTATATTTAAATCTTGTAAATAGATTAACAACTGAATTTCTAATATGAACTTTAAATCTTTTGCTCAAATTACACCCATTGCTTTTACAGGGCATTAAAAACGATTTATTGTCCTGTGACAACTCTATCTAAAAGGTTGTTTCTTATTGGTACATTCCATTCATGTTTGCAGGTTTCGTATGGGCAACATTCAAGGTTGGGCTGGTCCATTACCACAATCATGGTTGAATGATCAATTGGTGTTGCAGCACCGAATCCTCAGTCGAATGCGTTCTTTAGGAATGATTCCAGTCTTGGCAGCTTTTGGGGGTCATGTGCCACAAAGAATTACAAAGTTTGTAGCATTTTTTAAATTCCTTTTTTTTTCTTCGATATTTTAACCCTTCTAAAATAATCAAGTGATTATTTTGAAAAAACATTAAAAATTATTTCCAACCAAATTTTGATTAAATAATAAAATGAATTTTCACAAGAAGATACCTGGTTGTTACTTTTCATTCTTTTATTTTGTCAGAATGGGATTGCTTGTAATCTAATGATTTTTTTTCATTTCATTAGATTTTTCTCTTTTCTTATGAATTGTTTACTTTAAAAAAAAATAATGATTTATTTTGAATTCATCAAAGTTCAATGAAAACCCTTCTCTTTTTTTAGATTATACCCAAATGTGAATGTTTCTACATTAACAAACTGGAGTCGATTTAAGCCACCATACACTGGGTGAGATTAAATATTTAACTTTTGAGATTTGCTAATCTATCCCTGAATAGTTTTTAATATTCAATTGATTAATTCAATTATTAATTTTTTTAATATTCAATATAGTTTTTTACAATAATAATAATAATAATATCAAATAAATCATTTGTGTCCAACCTGAATATTGGTAACACTGTCGTCATCATCATCATCATCATCACCATCATCATCAACAATGTATGTTGTATAATCTATTATTTTTAAGTTTACTTTACTTCTCTTGATTATTATATTATAATATATTATAATATTTGATTCATTTTACTTTTCTTTCTGGATTTTTTCTTCATTCTATTCAATTGAAATGCATTTTTTTTTCCTTTTTTTAATTTTTTGAATAAAACTTTTTTTTTTTCTAAACATTTCTTTCCTTTTTTTTTCTTTCAGGACGACCATCGTTGATTTTAATGATCCTCTTTTTGTAGAAATGGGGAAAAATTTTATTTTAGAGGTAAAAGGAATTTCATTTTTTAGAAAAAGTAATTAAATCCTATCTCTATTTAATCCATAGATAGAGTGAATATGGGGATTCATACCTTTCCCAAGAGTATTAGTCCAAATATGAATGTAACTGAGATTCAAACTCCCCATATTACAATTCCAAAGTCTGAATGCCTCTCCACTGCCCCAAGTGGACCTCCTTGGTTTACAAATCTACGAAGGCTTAAAATATAAAGACAACTCTTAAAACATTATTATTAGAAATGAAAAAGAGGAAAGCATTTATCTAAAGCTTCTTTTATTAAACGAGTCAATTCATTTCTGATATTATTATCTACAGCTTTATTTATCCAGTAAATTTAACCTACAATGCTTGATTTTAAACTATATAAAAAAAACTCATTGTATTAAATGAAAAAGTTAACTTTTCTCAACATTAGCAAAAGATATTGTTAATAAATATATAAATAGGTTAATAAAAAAGTATATAAAAAATGGGTTGATAAAAAATAGGTTGAAGAAAAAGATGTTGATTAAGACTGAGTTGAATATTTTTTGGAAAGTGGATGAGTGTGGTGTTTTGATATATAATGGAAGACAGAACTAAACCTCTTTACTAGGCTTTACTGAACTAATTTCACAGCCAATAGTAAAAGCAAGAGGATGTAGTAAATACAAGAAGTAGTAGTAAAAGAGAAATATAGAAGAAAGAAAAGAACTCTTTAAAAGAAACGGATGCAAAATTACGTGCAATAGAAAGTTTTACTTTAACAAAAATATAACAATAAAAATGATTTGAATGTTGAGATAAAATCAATTACAGAAAAGCAAACAGTTTTTATTTGAATAAAATTGATTTTATGAATTTTGATTGATTTTTCAGAGCATCAAAGAATTTGGGACGGATCATGTTTATGCAACTGACATATTTAATGAAATGAGACCAAAATCGAAGTAAGTCATTTGGGAAATAAAAAACATTTATTTATTAAAATTGATTTTAATATTTGAAGATTGATGGCAGAAAGTCTTGGAAAATGTTGGTCTTTATTTTGAGGAATAATTTTTATTTGAATTTCAATTTTTTGCAAGTGTTTACAAACTTTTGAAAAACCGCATATTTAAATTCAATTAGAATTAAATTGCTTTAAAAAATAATAATAATGTTGTTAATGATTTATTTACAGTAATATTACTTACTTGAAAATGTCTGGAGCTGCTATTTATAAAGGAATGATATCTGCGGACCCGAAAGCAATCTGGTAGGTAGGAGTTAACTCCCCTGTCCCATGGATTATTTACTGAAATTATTCCTGTTTTAAATTTCCAATACATATGAGGGTAAATCAAAAAGTTCTAAGACAAATGACATTAACTCAATCTCAGTGAATAAAGAACAACAGAATGTTATCAAGAAGGAAATTCTTGATGGAAACATCACTTGCAGAAGTGTATTGAGTTAGGTGGATCTTATATTGTATTTACTTGGTGAGCAACATCAACCAAGTTTGGCACAAGGCCATTTTTTAAGGTGAATGGAATGGTTTTGACTGGGATTTGAAATTGCATACTACGATTCCAGATCCCGAGCTATAACCAATGCTCCAACTTCACTGTCCATAGGCGGATCTTATATAGCAAAATAATTTTTCAACTTATATAAGGTTTTTCTTCAATTTGTCTCAGAACTTTTAGATTTCCTTTTGTCTATATTAACTCAATATAAGAGCATGTGTCATGTCAGCCAAGTTAAGTAAAAAGATTTTTTTTTTTTTAAATCCAAATATATTACAGTATTTGGGGAGGGAGTCTTAATTTAAGGTATTCTCTTAAGAATTTCCCTGATTTTTCTAACTAAAACTATTTAAAGAGCATGTAAAACTGGCCTTGTGTCCAACTTGGGATGGTGCTTGACCAAATAAACATTTCCTGTAAATAAACCAAAAATCTTTTATAAATAAAATGAAAAGAAAATCAAGTTTTGTCAAATGTTCAATTCTTAATTTTTTGTTCAGCCATTTTGAATTCATTTTGTTTTTTTTTATTCTTCAAATATTTTTCTTTCTTTTTTCTTCTTTTAGGGTAATGCAAGGTTGGATGTTTCAAGATTCTTCCTTCTGGAAAATTCCTCAAGCAAAAGCTCTTCTCACTTCAGTTCCAATGGTTAGTAAAAGACAGAAATTCACCAAAATTAAACTTGAATTTAAACAAAATATTAAAAACACAAGAGTAAAAAAGAATTCCATAAATTCTTATAATTGTTCTTAAATTCCTAAATTATTATTCTTTATTTCTTTATGTGACGATAGCTATATGTTTCTAATCATCACAAAAAGAAAAAAAAAGAAAGAATTGAGCAAAATTATAAGAATTGGAAAAAGAATCCAAGATATTAACAAAGAATAATTCAAAGATTTAGAAAAAAAAATCTTTTTTAAAAAGACAAAATATTTATTGATTGTTTCCCCCCCCCCCCCAAAAAAAAAAAATAAAGGTTGAAAAGAATTTATTTATTTATTTCCTACCAGTATTTCTTAGCCTTGTTAGAGATTGTTTTGATGCTTCTTTTGGGCTCATTTTCATGAGTTTTTTTTTTTAATTCCAAGATTAAAAATGTTTTTCTTTCTAAAAAAAAAACTTGTAATTTTTTAATTATTTTTTTTTTCGTTTTTGTTTTCTATTTTTAGGGAAAAATGATTGTTTTGGATCTATTTGCTGAAATCCGTCCCGTGTGGCAGAAATATGATTCTTTCTTTGGTCAGCCATTTATTTGGTGCATGTTACACAATTATGGTGGAACCATGGATCTTTATGGCGATTTAGAAAGTGTTAATGTTGTAAGACACAAGAAATATTTGCCTTGAATCGAAATAATTCAATTCTTTCAAAAATCATTTCTTTTCTGTTAAACTGCATTTCTATTTGAATCCAAACATAAAGCCTTTAAAATGTCCCAGCAAGCAGGGAAGTGCAGAACAACATTGCAGCTGCTGCACTGTTGAATATGCAGTGCATTCTCTTTCCTGCAAAAAGCAATTTGTGCTCCTCTCACTTACTGAATGCTTCTGCTAAAGTTGAGAGAGTGACATAGAGAGAAAGAGACAGAGAAAGAGAGACAGAAAAAATATATTTTAACATCCAAGTATGAGAATAGTTTTCCAGTTAATTTTAATTATTTTGTTAATTTTTATTTCATTCTAATAGATCTGTGAAGGCAAGGGGCCTTGTAACCCTTAGAGAGCTTGCGGCTTCCCTGTATCTATGGGGTCCCTAAGTATGGCCCTGTGTACAAGTTAGCGATAAAACTAATTCTGATTGTCAATTTTATGTTTTTTTAGGAACATTTTGGTTTCTTTCAGCTGCTCTTTATTAATCAATTAAAATATGACAAAGTAAAAATAACAGTCCAAAACTTTGAAGTAATATCAATTCCCAAGCATTATCTAAAAAATATAAATAGTGAATGCAACATTAAAAATAAAAAAATTCCATTTTGTTGAAAAACTGAATTTTCTTTTAAAAATGGTAAAAAAGTTTATTAATTTTTTATTTTATTTTTTTTTTTTTTCCTGTTTCTTTTTTTTTTTAGGGCCCAAGCATCGCACGTTCCTACAAAAATAGTTCTATGATTGGAATTGGGTTGAGCCCAGAAGGAATTTACCAAAATTATGTCATGTATGAATTTATGTTAGATCAGGCCATGGGCTCTGGGACAAACAATATTAATAAATGGTAGGTTGATGGTGTTGTTGACTAAATATACAGAATTGGAAAAACAATGAGTGAATAAAATACAAATTACATAATCAAGATTTTAGTGGTTTATGAAATTAAGAATAAAAAGAAAAGGTTTTTATGTTTTGGGTAAAAGAATAGAAAAGATAAATAATGATGAAATTAATAATAATTATAATTACAATAATTACAAAAAAATAATAATTAATAAGATAAAGGGTGGATCTTAAGGTCTAATGTAATAAAATGAAAGGAAAAAACAAATTAAGTAAATTACAATATTTAACAAAAATCCTTATTATTTTCCTGCCTAAATTTATTTTGTATCAAGATGGCGGTCTGGACAAAATTCATTTACTTTTAGTTTCGTGGATTTGGTTCGCAAGTAAAGAAATTGGCCTTCCATTTGTTTTGATTAAGACCAAAATCTATTTTTCTATTCAGTGAATATTTCTTGCTTTCAGACATTTTTTCTTTTAAAGAATCCTCTTCTTTCTGAGAGAAATAAAAGTTGATATTTTTTAGAACATTCTTGAATCTAAAATTGAAACCTAAAAATGAATTCTTATAAAGTTGAAAAGAAAAAAAAAACAGACCTTGAAAACAAAACTAATTAAAAATTGTATCAAAAAGAAATTAACATTTTTTTTCTGAAAATTTACGAGCAAAATTTTTTTGTGTTGGATTGTTTTTAAAAACTGAATTTTCATCCTGTATTCATAATGTTTTTGGGGTACTTCCCCTTTACTTTTCTAGGATATCTGGTTATGCAAAAAGACGATATGGAGTGGAAAATAAAGATATTGATACGGCATGGCAACTTCTTCGGGTGAGTCAGTTTCCATTTAATAAAATTATTTTTTTAGGAATAATTCTTGTGTTTGTTTGGAAAATTTCTTCAATTTTAAAAATCTCTTTGAGTGATTTTCTCTCCGTTTCTTCCAAAGCTTAGAATCTTTTATTTTTTCAGAATTCTTTGGATGAAGTTTAATGAATTTTTCAAATGTTATTTGAACTATTGTCCTCATCCTTATTATTCTATGTTTCACTATGTTTCAACTTCCTAGAAATAGAATAATACAAGAACATAAAAACACATTAAAACCTAAAGAAAGACTGACTCATATTCTTTTTCTCTTTTTAAAAATAAAAAAAGGTAAAAATTTCTAAGATAAATTTTTGAAAGATTTTTTTTCTTCCAACAATCTCTGTTCCATTTTGACCTTCCATAATTACCATTTGTGTTTCCCATTTCAGACTAGTGTCTACAATAGTACAGATACACGGCGGCATCATGGCCGTATTGGGTTTGTGAAATTGCCACGATTAAAGATGAGGCAATTTGTAGGTTTATTTCGTTTGCTTTTCATTCCATTTGTTGCATGTCTTTGTTGTGATCTTTTATTCATTTCTGATCACTTCATTAGTTTGCTCACATTTGGAGGGCTTGATTGTTTAGTAACTAGCTGAGCACTTATCTTACGTAGGGTCCACTCTACTAACAAAGAAAAGGAGACTGATTCTATCCAAGGTTTTGCACATCTATTTCTCAACCAGAAAATAAGGGTCTCTTTTAGGTTTTCAGATCTTGAGAAGACTTTTGCGTCTTCTGCTATTCTTCATATACAAACTTTTAGGTTAATCTTATATATATTATGTTTACTTGGTGAGCACCAACCCAAGTTTGGCACAAGGCCATTTCTATGTGCTCTTACCCGGGCTTTTTACATTCGGTGTTACCCTTCATCTAGATGAGGATATTATATTTACTTTGTGAGCACAAACCAAGGCTATTTTTACGTGCTCTTACCCGGGCTTTTTACATTTGGTGTTATCCTTCATCTAGATGAGGTGCTCTCCCAAGTTAATGAGCACCATCTGCCCAAGTCAGCTAAAGGTGAATGCAATGATTTTGACTGGTATTTGAACTCATATACTACGATTCCAGAGTCTGAGCTTTTACCAATGCTCCAACTTTGCTGCCCATATATATAAATATTTATTTATTTATATATATATGTGTGTGTGTATACTAAATAGTACCCGGGTTTCACCATCAGAATCTTTTATATAAATATGAGATACCCAGTCCTCACTCCAGGGGGTAACTCTATTCGAAGCGTTTTTTCAGCTTGTATTTTTATGATGGAGGGGATGATAGAGAAATAAGATCTTTAATGATTTTTCATGCCATCTGCTTACCAGCCTTGTACAGTACTAGATATTTAAGTGGTCACCCATTTTAGGACTGGATAGGTTCTACATTGCTTAACTTTGGTAATCTGGCGGGAAAAACGTGTCTTCAACGGAACATACTTGGGTTGCGTTTATGTGGTTAGTTTTGAGTTTTTTTATTAAAATACTTCGGAACTTGGAATTTGCGATGTATTGAATCAGAGTTATTCCCCTTGCCTCACAAATTCTTATGAAATTAATTTTTGCCCGAAGCTTTTGGTTGGTTTTGAATTGTAAATAAAGTTTCAACAGCGTCTGTTTTTGGTCTCAACCACAATTTGTTTCTTTACAGTCTAGATTCTTTCTCATGGCTTTCTAGTCATCAAAAGTTGTGTCGTTATTTTCTAAAATACAATTAAATTGATGTTTTTGTCAGTTTTAGACATTATTATTCTTTACATGATTTTTTTGGCATAGAAAAATATGATTTACTGCAATTATTAAAAATTATTATTTTAAACTGTAACCATCTTCTTTTTTTTTCAAAAATTATTTGAACTGAAAAATAATGTTTTTAATTTTTAGAAATAATTTTTAATTTTCTGTTTTTCTTAATAAAACGTCCAAATCCACCTTTGTTGGTTGTTTAGGGTTCTGTCTACAATTGCAATAAAACCATGCACGATGCTGGTAAAAATGTGGTCTTCACTCTAAGACCTTCATTAACAAAAGAAGAAGTTGTAAGTTTTTCTTTTTTTTTTTGAAGACCTTTTATTTTAAAGCAAAAAATCTGAGCTTCTATCAACCAACTTGAATTTCATAAATTCTACTTAGAACAAATCAAATATATCTCTATATTTTATAAATGAATAAATGCACACAAATTGTTTAATTGAAAAGAACACAAATTCCTTGGAACGACTCAGATTAGTGGATTAAGAATTAAAGAATTTCTTTGCGTTAAAGATTTTCAAATTTTGTTGAAAATCTTTTTGTTTTTTTCTTAATTTAAATTCTGTTTGGTATCTTCATTATTTTTATTGGTTTGTTAGTCAAATGCACTTCATAAAAATAGAGAAGAAATTACTTTTTTTGGCTTATTTTTTTAATTTTTTAAACTCTAACTGAATATATTATAATAAATGAGACCAAGTCAAATGCTATCCACACTTTCATCATCACAAATAAAGTTTCTGTAGTTTCCAGCTAACAATTCAACTTGAATAAACATAAGGCAATTTTAGCTTTGAAAATGAGGTTTTTCTTTTCATATTTTTTGCACAAGTCTCGGCCCATTTTTAGCTTTAAAAATGTTTTGTTTTTCATCACCCAATAATTCAAAGCAGAAAAATTATATAAACTACTTTTTTTTCTCTTTTTCCATCCTTTTAAACATTTTTTCATCAGTTATGCAACGATGCGTTACATTTGTTTCTCATCAATGAAGATTCTTTATTTAACTAAGATAGATTCTATTTACTCTTTTGATCCATTTTTTATGCACCAACGCATTTAGCAGTGAGTGCATAGAAATGGTGATTAAAAAATAAATCTCATTACATGAAGTTATAAATAAATTTTCATTGTTTCCAAAACTGTATTCATGCTTTTTGTCGAATACACTTTAAAATGAATTATAAAATATTATGGCCTGACAATGGGTCAAAATGATGGAACAAAATGCAGTCTCAAACACAGGAAAATGTATAAAATATTTATTAGAGGTGAAACAAAAGACAGAAGGCTAGGTTGTGTCCGTCAACCTGCTGTACCGAAAGTGAGGGTTCTCAGCCGTCAAGTGATGTCTCCCACTTGACTAGTTCAGTCACTGCTATTTATAGTGACCAAATGATTCTATTATCTATGGATGTCAAGTTTCACCCACAACATAAAGTGTTTTTAAAATTTAATTTCTTAATTTAAAAATAAAAAGATCAATTTTGATGCCCGGCATTGTCTGGTTTAAAACTAATCTGCCCAATAAGTTGACTCAAGAAAATCTGGTCCAAAAATTAAATCTAGAGAATATTAGACGGAAAAAAAACAGAATTTTTTCACCTTTAAATAATTCTCCAATTTAAATAAAAGACCAATTTTTCTTGTTTTTATTTTATTGCATGTGGATAGTTTACTGTTTACAATTGCACTAAAGGCTTTTCTGATGGAGGTTGGAATGTTGTATACACTGAGCGACCTCAACTGACTTTACAAAAAGAAGCTGTAAGTCATTTTAACAATTTATCTGGTATTTTTCTTTTTTCTAAATAAAATTAAATCAGTTTTGGGCTTTCTTTTTCGTCCCTTATTCTTCATTCTTTTAATATTAATTAATAATTAAAATCTTTAAAGTCAATAATAATAAATCTACTAAAAGGTTATTACAGCATTTACATAATAATATAAACCAATCAAAACACTTTTTAAATACAGGGTGTTCAAAAAGTTGGTGTGCAGTAGAAAATAATGTCTTAATGCCAATGGAGGACATTTCCAGCATTTCCTTTAAGATAA
>JAUZSX010184677.1:0-16409 GCA_034780655.1 Idiosepius hallami
ACAAGGCCATTATCACATGCTCTAATATTATATAATTATAATATTGAGCATTAACCCAAGTTTGGCACAAGGCCATTATCACATGCTCTAATATTATATAATTATAATATTGAGCATTAACCCAAGTTTGGCACAAGGCCATTTTTACGTGCTCTTACCAGGGATTTTTACATGCGTCTTTATTTAAATATGTCAATTTCACTGTTTCAAGGGGACATGCAATTTTTATGCAATATTTTAATTAGTTTTAATTTCTTTCAATAATTTGACATTATCCTTCACCTTCCACTCAAGAAATTTCACTTTTTCGAAGGAACTTAGATTTTTTTTTTTTCAAATAGAATTTTTTTTTAATAGCTAAAAAATTACATATATTGATATTATTAATTAATATTATTAACATTAATAATTATTTGTTTTTTATCAAAAAATATTGCAATGTGAAATTTCGTCTGGCACAAGAGCAAAACAGTGGTTAACTCCCTTGTCAAAATACCGTGGGATTCTTATTATCAACGACCTTACTAGAAGTATTGCCCGGCGCCAGGACTTGCATTTTTTTTTTTTTTTTTTTTTTTTAAAGCTTCGTGTTTGAAAATGAATTATTTTTTATTAATTAAAAATATAATAATAATAATAATAATGATGAGGATAATAATAATAATGGTTATGATGATAATAATGATGATAATAATAATAACTGGAAGTATTTGCCAATATTTTTTATTTCAAAAACGCTTCGTGTTTAAAAATTAATTATTTTTTATTAATTAAAAATATAATAATAATGATGATAATAATGATGATAATAATAATAACTGTAATATATATATATATATATGGTATGGATTATTACAATAACTATAAGATTTTTTTTTAGAAAGTAGCACTTGATAAATTAAATAATAATTCACCTCGATAAAGAAATCGCCGAATTTTCAACACACGGGAGTACTGGACGGCCGTTTCGACTTAGTTAAGTCTCATCAGATACCTGATGTATACCTGATACCACTAGCACGTACCTGATACCACTAGGAATCGAACCAACGGCCTTGAAGCGAAGAGTGTGAGCACTCTATCGCAAGGCCACGGTTCGACATATTGGAAATTCTACGATAACTTTTTCTTACGTAGTTGTGACTTGGTGACTTTCGTCTGAAAGTAGAATCAGTTGATTCACCAAGTCACAACTACGTAAAGAATTAAATGTTTGTTTCGGACTTTTATCCTCATATTGGTGATTTTTATTTTACGACGTTTCCGCCTAGACCCTCAGGCCTTCCTCAGGTGTTTTAATTGAGTCCCTAGGTAATTACTGTCTTCTATAGTTGTTGTATATTGAACCTCATTTAATGTGACCAGATAACCCTTAGGTCTACTTTGGTAGGAATATAAACCGTTATTTTCTGACAATGCTTACTTGGAACAACAGAGATCTATTATCTGTTTGTTGATAGCCCAAAATAAAAATAATAACAAATTTATCAACTTTAATTGGAAATAGTTTAAAAGCTTTTTATCAGAAAAAACTGAAAAATATAATAGAAATTTCAATGAGAATTACTTTTAGAGGAATAATAAAACAATTATTTTAGTAATTTAACAACTCTTACCAAATTTCTGTGTGTGCTTGTTATATATAACAAAATTTTGAAGTGTGTCTTAGATAAATGCAAAGTAAATCTAAATAAAAAAAATTAAACATAAAAATATCAAGACATGACTAATACACAAGGAAGAACATAGAATTATAAAAATATCAAATATTCAATACTTTTATTTGAAAATTATTGCTATTAAATCAAATATTTTATGTGCTGCAAATATCCACTTATTATCATGTAACTTTTTATATTCCTTTTTGACATATTTCATATTAACATCTTTTTTTTCTTTCTGAAATATTTAAATGTATTTATTATTCAGCCATCATAAAGGTTCAGATAGGACTAATTTTTGAAACGACAGGTGAAGTTGTTCTAAAAAGATTTAAGATTTTAAAAAAGCCACAAACGATTTTGATTAAAAAGAATTTATTCATATCATATTTCTTGTTCTATATTTCAATAAACATGTTTTTGGAACCGTGACCCTCTTCCAATTAAAATTAATTTCAAATAATGTAATCTTCTTATAAGGAATTATTTGTTTTTTTCTCATGAATCCCAATTAAAATGATTTTCAATGGTTGTCTTCTTGGTGGAGAAATATTCTTATTTAGATTAGATATAAAAAGGTCTTTTTATTTTTGTAAAAAGATATTGGCCCTTTTTGTGGAGTAATGCTTAAAAATTGTTGTACTAAATCCAAAACAAAAAATGTCTACATAAAAAAGGACAATCACTGAAAGAAAATTAATTCAATAGGATTTTATAAGGAAAAAAAATAGAAATAAAATACATCTGCAGAAGCAATAACTATTCACAAGAAAATGTAGCAATTCATTCAAAAATATTTGTATATAAAAATGAAAAAAAAAAAAAATCTAGAGTAAAAAATATTTTATAATAAAAAAAGATATTGGTATTTTCTATTCTAAGTTATATATATATATATATATATATATGTGTGTGGGGGGGGATTCAATAGTAAATTATATATGTATGCATAGGTGTGTATCAGAATATGTTGCATACTTTTGGTCCATGAACACAAACTCAACTCTAAAAGCTTAATGACAATCACTCCACTGGTAATACAACTATACAATTGGACAGCCATTTGTATAAAAAAAACCACAGTTGGTAATAAATACATCTTTATACATTAGAGGGAATTGGGTTAAATAAGAAATGTGAATGATGCATTTAATATGCATTGTTTAGGCCTTATATTTTACTCAATTTATTCCTATCCAGTATATAACCCATCAAGCAAATTACACTTTATATATACACAAAATCATATAGACAGTTACTTATGACAAATTCCAATTTAGGTTCAAGAGTTTGTAATTCAGTTTTTTCACGTTTTATAGTCCACATGTATAAAAGCAAAGAAAAAAATTGACAATAGTTTCCAGTCAATTACTTGTCTATATTCATCTGCATAACTTATTCCTAGACTTACTCCTTCCTCAGTCAACCATTGAACCAAGATAAAATGGCATGTGTCGGCTTTATAACTTCAAGGAAATATAATGTGCAGCAAATAGTAAAAAAGCTGATAATGATTAAAGTTTAAAAAAAAAGTAAAGGCTAACTTATGTGAAGATCAAAATTTCAAATATGCAAATGTTTATACAAAAATGAGGGGATGGTCAGTTGTTACAAAATACTGATGACTTGGTAACCCAATCAAAAGATAAATAAAAGGTGTAAGTGTATGTTTGCCATTTTAAAGTATGGTATACAAAATCTGTAGTATTTAAGAAAACTAAGAAATAACGATTTAAGAAAATCTGACACATTTCAATATAACAAGTCTTCTTCAGAAATAAAAATGTAAAACAAAGTTTCATAACATTTTTTTTCATTTTTAAGTATAATATATCAGAGTCAAGGTATTAAAAAATATTTTAAAGTTCATGTATTTCTTTTTACTGGATAACATTCTTAGTGCTAAACAGAATATATATTCATAAATCCACAGGTTGTTTTTTCTACTTCCTTTTCTTTGTCATTAACTTGTTTATAGACTACAGATAAAAAAAAAACATTTTCAAAAATTATTTTGAAATTTTCTAAGTACAGATTTGTTTGTTTGGAGTTATGGCAAAAAAAATTCTTTATATTATAACAGAATATTTTTTCCAAATATCCTTACTGTTCATTATACATTTCAGAAAAGGATTTAACTTGAGTCAATAGACATTAAATTGTCTTTCTTCAACATCACATTAAAAACTCAAAAGGTCCAAGTGTGTGTTGCACTGATGTGATAATATTTTATAACCAAAAACGCAATTGCCATGGCTCTAATGCTGATAGTCTGGATATGGGAGGTGATCTGTACTGATGTACAACCGTCGTAGGCACAGTAATAAAATAGCTGCTCCTAATATAACCATGAGCACAAAGCTTGGGGTACTCCTGGACAGGCCTGCTCGCTCTGCAACAGGGGTGGCTGAAGGTTGGGTAGGAGTGGATGGCTGATCAGGAGTTGATGTTGCTAATGATGGTCCAGACGTAGTAGTAGTAGTAGTAGTAGTTCGGTGTCGCAGACCAGACTTAGTTGTTGGATCCATCTCAGCAGTGGAATTGACCGTTTCACTGGAACTGGACTTAGAGCTTTCTTCAGACATTGTTTTCAAATTTTCTGAAGTTGGAGGAGGAGTAGATGATGAACTTGGCTCTTTGGCAGGTGCTGATGAAGAATCATTTTTAGCAGGTTGTTTAGGTGCATCATTGGCGGCAGAGGCACCTTCAGTACTTGGAGCCTGGTTAACACTTGATGTTGTGGGACAACTAGTCGAGGACAGGGATGGGGAAGGAGAGGGGTTTTTGCTAGAGTCTGTGAGTGAACTCTGTGAAGCAGAATGTGAAGCTTGAGTTAAAGTAGTTGTGACCGGGTTGGAGCTAGCAACTGAGGTTGGGTTTAAGGAAACAGGCACTGTTGGAGAAGCAGGCATAGCGAAAGGAAAGGGAAACGATGGGCTCAAGTTATTCACATTGGTCTGATTTTCAGGATTCCCACCAGGAGGAAGCGTAAAGCCTGCTGGAAACATGGGGGGTAAAAAAGGGTGAGGAAATGGAGGCATCATTAGATTGCAGGGCATCGAATTCGAATCATTATTCCCTGGAGGATATGGGAACCTGTATGGAAATGGAAATTGTCCAGCCATTGGGGGAATAAAAGGTGGCATCTGGGGAAACATTGTGGGCATTGCGCCAGGGTTCATTGAAGATGGAAACATCATCTGAGGCAGATTTGAAGCAGACATAGAATTGGTAGTTGATGCTGTGGCACCTTGGCTTCCATTGTTGGTCACTCCCTGTGAGGAGCTATTACTTGGAGTTGATGTTGTAGGTGCTGTGGTGGCTGTGGAGCTCACCTTTCCACTGTTAGATTTATCTCCCTTCTCGCCCTAAAAGAAGCATGAAGGTTAATAATTTTACTATTGTTCATAAAGAATACAATTGGTTTTTTGGGCTTTCTTTTTTGTAATCAACATATCTTGTACAGTTATTTAATATGAAGAACTAAATATTTATATTTTTCATCAAGTGAAAGTAATAAACCAATTAAGATTTAAATTAGTTTTTTACAAGTTCAAGTATTTAATCTAGTGATTAGTGGAGAAGAAAAAAGATAATATATGAAAAACGTTTTCAATTAGAAATTTCTTTCATCAGAGCACTAGAGTCTAATTTAACAATTTTGACTTTAATTGGCTGGGAACTTGAGGGCAATTGGACCTAATGGAGCTGTGAACCATCCGGTATCACTTAAGGTTGAGTCTGGACTTGAGTACGATCCACAAAGAAAATTACATTAAAATTTACCATGTAAATAGCTTAAGTTTTTAATCACCCATGGTAAAGACTTTTCTACAATTACTTTTTTTCTAAATTAGAAAATAAATAGATGATTTTTGCCATTCAAGCATGAACATTATATGGTAAGAGTCAAATTTTGTGTTCTTCAGTATCAGATTTTCCTAGGTAGTGCTCAAGTCCTGAACTGCTAGAGATAACAAGAGTGCAACATTATGCTCTGCTCTGATGTGACTAAGAACCACTTCTAGGTCTTGCATCAGCAAAAGGTATGGATTGAAAGAAATGTTAAAATGATTTCATCTAATCTAGCACTTTAACCCATGATTGGACGAATAAGATCAGGGAATCAATTCAGCACATTTATTGATTACATCATTATCCCTTGGTCTATCATTATTTCCTTGGTGCTTATTATTTAATTACCTGGAAATTAATTTGTGATGCAAGCGCTTTCGCTTCTTGGCTCGTCTCTTTGGAAGCATCAGTTAAAGGCTTCAAGATTTCACTGACATTACCACATACAGCACACTTCCAGCTCAAGGATCTACAAAAGAGAAAGAGATTAACCACTTATTGCTCTATTAACTGATTAGCTTTTATACAAAAGCTACATGATCATCAATGAAAGCTAATCAGTTAATAAAATTAAAAAACATGAACACAATTACATCCCCACCCGATGAAGACGGAAAGTTCACCCGGTCGAAACGTAGTGATTTAAAAAATATAAAAATAAAGATGAGGACAATTGTCCGAAAAATTCCCCTAAAAAGTAATTTATATCTTGTTTATTAGAGCTTCTAAAATAAGAATAGAATTTAAAAATTTTTTAGATTTTTATTTTAGAAAAGTTCAAATGCAAAGAGCTAACAATTTTTACTTTAGCATTAAAATATACAACCTACTATTGGTTCATCACATTTAACTTTTACTACTCGTGCTTGCATAGTAATATAAAAGAAATAGATTTCTTTGAAAAATTCATTTACTAAAACAAACATTTTCTAGTGAAATCAGTCTGAACAGGTGAATTTTTTAGATAGATGTTTTTACTTATAAAAAGAATTTAAATTAGGATAATTCCTTTTATTTAATGAAAAATAAAAGAGCCTTAAATACAACAAAAATCAAAGTAATTGTTTGGATTTGGTTTGTTTTGAGCTATACCAAATTTTTCAGTCATTTACTGCTGAAAACATTTTTTTTTACAAATGTCTTCCCTCAATCAACACATTAATCAGTAACACAAAATGCACTATTTAATTCTTAGATGGAATGAATGCGAGACAAAACCTTTTCTACAGTTATTAGCTTCAATAACTTAATTAGAATGGAACAACTATGATTTGAACTCATGTATTAGGATTCAAAATTGTAATTACTCATCCATTGTTCACACTGATTTCTCCAATTAACTTTTTGATCTATTTCTAAATGTTTTTTAGCTAAAAACAAATCTTATTAAAAAAAAATTTGGAACAAACCTTTTGGATAAGATCTTCCTTTCTTCTGGAGTGTAATCCAAAGATCCAATCGCACCAGCTCCATGGGTTGGCATAAAGCCTATAATGGCCAGAAGCGTAGTTCGAACTATAAAGATTTTAAGAAAGTATTGATAAAATACAAATCTCAGTTGACTTAACATATAAGACATTGAAATTTTTTAAACTTTTTGAGAACTGCAAAATATATTTTCATGCACCACAGTACCAATAAATTCTTTCAATTTTGTCTCAAATATAAATTATTACATGTGAATTAAGTCATTTCAGGATATAATTTCAAAGCCAGATTAAAATTCATAAATTGTTCAAGAAATCTTTGTTTTCTGAAGATTATAATTTATAAGACAATATAAAAACATATAATAATAATTTAATAATACTGTCATTGATAAATTGAGCAAACTTTATATAATACAGTTTTGGCTTTCCTATTTATTTCATGTAATCCTAATTATAAAATTTTTACAATTTTTTTTTTTATTCATAAAAACAATTTATATGCATAATATTTCATAATAAAAAACAAAAAAAAAATAATCAGAAGAGGAATTTTTATTCTAAGATCTTATCAAAACATAATTGAAACTTACTAGACCAAGATGGCTGCCAGGACTCCGGATGATGACCAGAAATACTCAAACAAATTTTTTTGTTCACTTCAAATCGTCCATTGGGCTAAAAAATAAAACAAATAATGTTTTCATGAAGTTTAAATTCTTAAAAAATTATTTTGATCAGGACTAAAAATAAATATGTTGAAATAATTTAGATAAGTATTTGTTCTGGGGTAAGTGACACCCCTATTACTGTCTTCACATGGACTCTCCCATCTCTGGTGAGAGCGGCCATTTTAGACTATTATTCAGGGATCACATGGCAGCCTAACCGCTGACATGACTTTACAGACTCTACTATTTGATATTGTGAACCCCTTAAGAATAAGGCCACAACAGTATTTAAAGACAAAGTTTAGCATTTGTCTGAATTTATTAAGTTTAGATAACAGGTATAACTCAGAGTTTATAAACAATTGCCTCCGTTTTTATTACGTATGTAATGTTTCTGTCAGTGTGTCCTTGATCTTCAAGTGTTTTTTTATTGTACTTAGGAAACTTCAATAAATTTTGTTGTTTGGTTTTAAGGGAATATCAATCTCATTGATCATTAAATACAAAGAATAATCATTTCTTATCAATGTCATTTAATTATTCATTTACACTCAATAACACATGTTGCACTATTTAATCCATAACTGGAAATATTGTTGAAACATTTTTAATGGTACTAGCCCAAATGTGAATGTAATAGAACTACTAGGATTTAAAATAGTGTACTATAATTCTCAAGCATTTAATAAAACTTGGACTCTACTCCTATTTAGTTTAAAGTTTGGTTTAAATTTTACATGTATTTTCTTAAATGGCATATTCAAGTGAGCGTGAGTGAAGATAAGGAGAGTAGTCTAAAAACTAAAATTTTAAGTGCCACAACTTTTAAACAATTACAAATAATCATAGACCACATAAAACATATCTATAGATCAAGTAAAAGACTGCTTACTGTAAGTATGATGATGCTAGGTGGTTTCATTGGGTAATCTGGAGGTAGTACAATTCTTCCATGAAAGATGCCGCCATCAAACTCAGTATCACCAGGTCCACGAATTGTGAAGTGCCATTCAAATAGATTGTCCTAAGAAATAGAAATACAAAATCAATTTTAATTTAAGCTTTTGATAAAATAATCAAAATTAACTACCTAAGCAATAACAAAGATAAATATAACATTAAATCTTCCAAAAAAATGTAGAATCTATTACAGGCCTTTTGATTAAAAAAAATATTCTAACAAATCGCTAAATTATATATTTGTAAACATATTTCCTTTGAGAACAGAAAAAAAAATTAGTTGTAATACTTAACCCATAGCTGGAGGAGGGGTTTAAAACAGATATCATTTCTAAGAGTATCAAATAGAAAATAAATGTAACAATATAACTGGAATTTAAACTTCTAGAGAGAGCAAAAAAAAAGAAATAATAATTTGGCTTCATTCATCTTTAAAAGTTTACAAAAACTCAGGGAAGCATCCATTTATAAAAAATAACCATGTATTAATAACATTTCAATTTTAGAATACATTTTCAAATCTAAATCTTGATTAATATTTTACATTTTGTATTAACTAAAAAAATGATTGTTTATGAAATTTCAAAAATCGTTTATAATATTTGAGAGTTTACTGAAATCTTTTAAAATTATCTTTAGAATTTAAATGGTAAATTTGATGAATGACTATTTTTGTATACATCATAAGAATAAATTTATGACGGATGTTACATAATGATGAAATTTTCTTTACAAATAAACAAATGGCTTCTGTTTCAGAGAAAAAGCTTTTTCAAATGATAAAAGAAATATAAGGATTTATAAGAAAATGTTTCAGGTTAATTTTTTAGCTTAAGGTTTTTTACTCATTAGTTAAATCAAAACTAAAAGAAATTACGAGCAACAAACTATTTTTTGATTTTTCAATTTTATTTTTTTTAAATTAAAAAAATGTTAAATTAAAATGTTTTAAAATTCAAAAATGGTAGAATATTATTTTGCTTTCAAAACGATTACAATTAGACTAATGTATTTATATTAAAAAATAAAACTTAAGAAAAATAAGTTTTAATTTGAATTGTTTTAAATTTTAGAACGTTCTCATTTAAGCTCTATAAACCACCTTCAAATACTTCAGAGTTTGAGTATACAACCATTCTTTACCAGACCTGGTGCCTATATATATATATTAGAAAAAAGAAAAAAAAATGCAAAAAAACTACTTACATCCAGGGGTTGGGCATAAAACAGCTCAGTTGAGTCTCTTAATTCTTGAGCTTCCTTCATAAGCCGCTTAACAGCTGCAAATAAAAACAGAAAATTATTAATTAATGATTAAATAGTAAATTAATAAGAAAACAGTATCATAATTTACAAAAAGAGCTACTTTTATGAAATAAAATAAGTGTAAGCCTATACAAATTTGAAAGGAAAAGAAAAAAAAAGATAAATTGAAAAAAGACAAATTCAAATTACAAGTTCCCTGAAATAAACAATATTATATTTACTTAGTAGGGCACCAAACCAAGTTAGGCACACAGCCATTTTTACGTGCTCTAAATACTTGAGCTTTTTGAATTCAGTGTTACCCTTCACCTAGATGAGTTGCTCTCCCAAGATAACGAGCCCCATCTGCCCGGGGCAGCTAAAGTGAATGTAATGGTTTTGGCTGGGATTTGAACTCACTTAATACGATTCCAAAGTCTGAGCTTTTACCAATGCTTCACCGTTGCTGCCCCGAAACAAAGAATATGTTAACATCAGAAAAATATTGTAGTAATTTAGATAAAGATATCAGGGAAAAAGTAATCCAAATGGTAAGTAGCCATTAAAACCTGTGTATCCTTTTTAATTTTAAGTCATTTTTTAGATATAGGATGAACAAAAAACAGGTTTCTCTTTATAAAAAAAATTTTTTTTTTTCAAAATCAGGGTTTTTTTGTTTGTTTTTTGTTTACAATTACATGTGAAACAGGAAATAGCTCATAAATCAACAAAACTTTGTAGAATTTAGGTATTTTTTTTTTAGTCAAGTTTTCTGATCAAGTTATTTTCTTGATTTCAGAATCTTCAACTAATGTTAATCAATGTACAGAGTTACTTCCCTTGAAGTGTTAAAATTTTCAAGGGAGAGAATACTATTTTACCAAGATTTCTGATTTGTTGTTTCCCTTTAACATTATGAATTGTTGATGTGAAATATATTTATGCTCCTACAAAAAAAATATTGAGTGACCTAAATTTAGTTATATTGATATAGTCTGAAAACAAAGATAGTTGTATTTAGTGCCTGCTTTTATGATATAACATTTCAACCTTTTGTGATATTTGTGATTAGTTAAAACCCTTTAGAATGAGCAATTTCTCAAAATTCTTAAGCCAAAAATCTTTGCATCACAATTAACTTTGATATTTACAAAAAGCTTGGGCAACCTTCCATCTAATATAGTTGTTACATGAATAATAAAAGTATATTTTTCTTTTAATGTTGATGCAATAGCTATGATGGAAAACTTAAATTTTATCAAAGTCAAGATTTTTAATAGGTAATAAATTTTTTAAAAAATACATGAAAGTAATTTAAACTTTGTATCTTGTGCACACAACATCTGCTGTTGGCAGTTCTGCTACTAACCTGTTAGCTATAAGAGTCAGAAATTCGAGTAAAATAAAATCAATGACCGGCTTCTTTTAGAAAAGGAAATCTCAATTGCTGTTTCACAATCTAAAGATCAATGAAAAAGTAATGAAAAATAACCACCAAATACTTGCTCAATTAGTTATGAAATGTGCACATGATAAAAGAATAGCTACAACTTTTAATCTAATCTATAAAATGACTAATGACCTTAAGCTAGGTCAGGCTGCTATACAAAGATAAGAGTTCAGTAAATGTTTTAATGCAATAAAGATTCCTTTTTCAGATGTTCTATATTAGACCTATTTGTTTTGTAGAGTTTACTTTAAGATCTTGAACAAAGTTAAATTTTCACATTCTTACTCTGGTCAATTAGTTGGTACCAACTAAGAGGTGGTAAAGTCTGTAAACTTCATATTAATATACAAATTTAAATTTACACCCTTTAAAAAAAATCATGTATTTCCTTCCTATTAACTTTATAATCAAAATTCTCTACAAAAAAAGTAACACCGCAATTACTTTTTTTGTGTGTGTAGCAATACATAATTGGACAAACCATGAATAAATAGGTTGTATCTTAAAGTATTAGATATGAATAAAATTCTAGCTTACTCTAACATGTTACAATTTTTCTACTCTAAAAAAGTTTTAACTAACGACAACTATCACAAAAGAGTCGAAATATCATAACCTAAAAGCAAACACTAAATACAACGATATAAAAAGATACAAATAATACAAACACCTCAGTAGAAATAGGAAGAATTAATGGAGGCTACGCAATATGCTAGCTAGGAGCATTTATTTTTCTCATGTAGATGAGCTAAGCACTAGCATACAAGATTGCAATAAGAAAATTCTCCAACAAGCTGTTACACAAACTTAAGTAGGCAGTCACAGGTGAACATTAAAAGAAAATAAAAATTGTAACTGGAGATATACCTGAAATCAATTTAGAAAACTTTAGTTAATATCCAATACATATTGATTACAACTATAATAAAAACTGGGTTTATATTGGAGACCAAGTCGGTATGTATTGTGATGCAAGAATATATAAACAAGAAAAATTGTTCCAATTATTCAAACTTTCATTCTTATCTATATTGCTATATTCATGAGATTTAATAATCATCGTATTAAATATTTTAGAACTTAATACAATGTAAAACAAAATAACTTTTTATCTAAAAAATATTTTGAAAGAATAGCCATAACTTAATAACTTCCTTCCCTTGTTAAAACCTAATTCTTGAGTAGAAAACTTAGTTGGATCTATTTTAGAATACTGAATTGAGAATTATGAAAATTAGTTTATTTAAATAATTCTAAGTACAAAACTAAACTATTAACAGTTAATCAATTGAAGTAAGAGTTACTGATCATATGCTAACTAAACAGCACAAACCTTGTTTACAAAAATTGAAAAGAAATGAATGCTTCAAATAATACTAACTATTCAGCAGCTTTTAGAAATATATTGAGCACATGAAGATGGATTTTTCCCATATAAGGAAAGCAAATCAATAAAAGAATTCAACATGACTATAAACAGAGTCCAATCAATAGATTAAAAAGCTGATTAATATAGACCATTAAGCAGATCAATCAAAGGCCTGGACTGATTGGATTATTGATAAATAAGAGAAACAAATAAAAACATTGACCAGTCTCTTCATTTAAATCATTTTATTAGAATACATTCCATAAAGAATCTATGAAGTCACTAGAAATGAGACTCATCATAGTTTGATATCAAATATATTAAATCTTATGGAACGGTTAAAAACTGGTATAAATTCTTGTAACTCAAAGCACTTTTTTAAATTCTTCATCATAAAAATGAAAAATGTGTATTAAAAATATATTGAGTGAATTTTGAATGGCATATAAACCATTCTCTAGTTATTTAGTTTTTCTAGTCTAAATTAAATAACACTTTAATAATGTGAAAACTGCTAAGCAGGTAGCAAAGTTAAATTTTTAAAATGAGATTTGATTGCTGAATATTTTTACATAAATTTTAAACTATTTATCATTAGAGTTGTGACTTGTTTTTTTTTTATTTAACTGAAAGGAAAAGAAATAATACCAAATATATTGTTTTATGTTTTTTTTCTTTTAAAAATAAATAAATAGAAAATAGTTAAACCTATATAGCGGTTTTTTTTTTTGGTTTACCAATTGATTGTAAAGTTCATACAAGAATCATTTGATTTTGATTTGGTTCTATTAAAAATGAATAGAAACAAATATATGGGCTGAGAATGTTTGCAGAAAATTTAAAATTATTAAATTGATTTGATTCATGTCTAAATCCAGAACCATTTAACTTTTGTAGATCAACTGTGTTTGCATCATTTAACCAAAAGAAGTGGAAAGTGGAGAGGTTTTTTATTTTAAGTGTTTATTTTAACTACTCTTCCATAAAGTAAAAAAAAAATGATTTTTTGACTGGATTGATATCTATTCACAATAAATAGAAACTAATAAGGAATATTTTTTAAATTACAAAAACATTTTTTTTTAATTCATTCCAAATCATTTCTAGTTTGATAAGCACAAAAGACTCAAAGAAAATCATTTAAAAAATCTTTTAAATAAGAAAAACAAAAAGATTTTTTTCTATTCATTGAAGCTGATATAGCACTTGTCATATTTTAAAATATTCACTCAAGAAAATGAACATTAAAGTCAGAAGTAAAACATAAAAACCATTAAAAAGGTAAATTCAAAATTATTGAAGTGTATTAATGGACATAAAGAATTTTTATTAAATACTAAATTTTATCCAAGAAAGAATGAGGTTGAATTCAACTTTGTTTTATAAAACAAATCTGTAACAATACAATCTCAGAAAATTTTAATTCTTATCTTGTTTCTAATAAGTTCCATCTGTTCAACCAAATTTATACTTTTCTAAAGTTAGCTGTGAAATAGAAAGTAACATTCAGTAGTGCTCACTAATCTTTTTATCCTAGATTATTTCACATGTATGCATACATAATTCAACATTATTTCCATGAAAACAATAATTCATTTCAATAGAAAAAAGATATCTTAGCCTAAATTGAATTCTAATAAAATTCAAATTCATATCATAATTATCAAAGTGTTTTAAGTATCATGGTCTTTTCTTTCCCACTTTTATTGATGGAATGGATACTTCCAGTCTATAGACAAATAATCAAACTCTTCTATCTTAGATAATGATATCATTCCCTTAAGTATTTGATAAATATTATGATCCACTCACATAAATGCACAATAATTGAGAAATGTCATAATGTTATTTGCACATTCATTGGGTAACAGCTTAACGAACAAAGTACAGCTGAAGGGTTCAATCTACTCTACTATATAACTTATTGCTAAAAGGATAAAATTTGTACACTTTCCAATAGAATTACTTCAAAAGAGTTTAAAATAAGTACACAATTAGAAATAATACATATATGCCAATACAATCACATACAAAATTACAGCTTTCTTTTTCCTCAAGGCCAAAGTAAGTTTACTTTATTGATATTCTTTTATAATATATTAGGCATATGCCATTATTCCCACCATAGATTTTGTTAAATCTCAAGCTATAAAAATAAAGAATGCTGGAAAAGATGTTTTTTATTTATAAAAAAAAAAAGAAAAAAAAAAAGATTATTAGATATATGTAGCCATCATAATCCAATTTTTTTATTTCATTGATCAATCCTACAACTTTCCCCTAAAGATTTCTTACAGATTATTCGTGTTTTTATGTTAGAAACTAACTAACCAACAAACCTACCAAACAATAGAGCCAAAAAAACATAGCCTAATTTGTCAAAATGAACTGTTCAAACAATGTATATTCATGTTTAGAAAAATCTTTTATTGTATTGTAGGAAATTTTTTTTTCTATTTCAATTAGAGAATCATTCACTTTTTCTCATGTTTTTATATGGCATTATTTTGATCTTTTGCATAAGATTGTTTTGCAGCAATATAAAAAAGGCAACCATATCAGGGTTTGATTATTATTCAAAAGGGAGTTAATTCAAATTACAGAAAAAGATTGGAAAAACAAATTTCACTGTGAAATCTTTTTGGGTGTTATACTATAATTTCAAAAAATGAATACCAATAAGGAGTATGATACTAGAAAAAAAAATTGGATTCAATTAATTGCTATGAAGGTTATAAAGATTATTTAATCAATTTATAATTGTAGTGACTTACAAAATGAAAGTTTTCACGGTTGAACTAAAATTATTTTTAAAGTGAAGCATTCAATTAACATTATAATGCAATCAAAAATCCTACTTGTGACAAGAGTACTCAAAATTTATTATAATTGAAACAAAAGAAATATCAAATTTAAATTTACATAGTTTAATTTTTTTAAAAATCAAATGCAGAAAAGTACAATAAAAAAGTATGTTTCACCAAAGAATTATTTATGAAACTACAGTACAAGTTGATTGATTTTTATTTTTAATTCATAACAAATGTGGAAAATATATGTTTGTAAAAAATAATCATTTATATCAAAATCTCAATTTAATTATTTCTCAGGAAAAAAATTATTAAAAAATTATCCGACAAGCAATCATTTCAAAATATCTGAGAAATATTTGAAAAAAATATATTTGATATATTCAAACAGACACACTTTACTAATTTCAATTTTAAAAAAAATATGCTATCATGTTTTCCAACCTGCTAGATACTATCAAAAAGACTTGATAATTTACATATTTTAAACCCTTACAAAAGAAGAAGTTAAATGATTTATGCTGCTAAAATAATTTTATCAATACTAGATCACCCAGTAAATGTCAGTTTTAAGCAGACATTAACAAAGTCTGATTCTAATCTAATGACATTTGTTTTTATTAATGGCTATTTATTAAAGATTAACTAATATCAAAACCATAAAGGATTCTAATACTATACTGTAATAATCTGTTGACTCATACATTTCCCTTTTTCGATACATTAAATTATAATTCATGTTTTTACTACACATACAATTAATTAGGGGAGTACTTAAAGGATTGAAAAGAAATAGAAAAAATATCTAATTTAAATAGCTGAACACATTTTAATTATTATTTATGTTATTTTGAAGAGATTCAGATAAAAGAATTTCTCCTTCCTACCACATAAAACATTATAAGCTTGATCTGTCAAATCAAATAATATGTAAATATTATTTATTCACTTATGTACATAT
>JAUZSX010184786.1:0-16406 GCA_034780655.1 Idiosepius hallami
ATTCGTAAATGGTCACCCATTAACTACTGACCACGCTCGACGTTGCTTAACTTCGGTGATCTGACGGGAACCAGTGTATCGACACCATGTGACCGTAAACGTAGATCAGTGACAGAAAAAAAAAAAAAGAAAAGGATTTAGAAGACCTTAAAAAAAAGAAAAGAAAGAAAGACCAAAGCGTCGTTCTTGATTTTAATGTCTGTGCCTACACTATTTGATAAATGCCAGAGAAAATAAGATAAATCCAATCCTTCCACCAAGCACGGATTAAACGAAAGGATATATCCGAGGCCCTTTGGCTTTAGATTTAGATAAGAGAATAAGCTGTTGAGACAAGAATAAAAATTGACTTCAATTTAATCTCTATCTCACTATCCCCTTATATATATATATATATATATATATATATATATATACACACACATATATCTATACATATTTACACATATATATATATATATATATATACACACACATATATATCTATACATATGTACACACACATATATATATACACACACATATATCTATACATATGTACACACATATATATATACACACACATATATCTATACATATGTACACATATACATATATATACACATATATATATACATAGATTTATTTATTGGGTTTGATAAAGCTCTACAACAATATCGAGCACTTTGGTTATTCATTAACGTAATTTAAACTCATTCGTAACTCAGTTACGAAGAGTTTCATAATATATATATATATATATATATATATATAAACACACACATACATACATACACACATTGTAAACTTAAAATTTAAGATAAATTTATTAAATTTATAGCATAAATTTTGGGAATATTAACTCTATTATATATAAGGAAAAATGAAAATAACCTTGTTCTGTTGTTTTTTTTTTCAAATATTTTTTTTCTTTTACAAAAGCACACATATCTATATTAATACATCGTTTGTATAACACTTTTGTTTGTAGGGAATTGTTTCTAAGACTTTTTTTTTTACTTGATGTAAGCCTGATATTTTTTAATCAAGTGTTAACAGTGATTATGAATCTTAGTAACAATCTAAGTAAGCGTTTCTGACATCAAATATTCATTCCTTGTTGTTGGCTCTTTAATGTATTCATTAATTAGAAGATCTATAAAGAGAAATAATAAACAACATTCTTTTCTTTTTTTTTTGAAGATAGAAACTGATTTAACACTGATTAAATAAGAAGCAATAAACCTCTCACCTTCTGCACAATCAGCAACTGATTAGCTGCAACCCATAGACCACAAAAGTAAATTTTTTCCCTTACTGACACTCACAACTAAACAAACACACACGCAAGGAAGATATTGACTGGGGAATGAAGAGCAAGATAATTCTACCAGGACCCGTTGCTCAATGGATATAAGCTTTTGGTCCATACAGATCTGAATAAGAAATATATATTTAGCCTATGGGCAGCGATAGTGGATCATTGGTAAAAGCTCAGGCTCTGGAATCGTATTACGTGAGTTCAAATCCCAGTACTTTCACTTTAGCAGCCTCGGGCAGATGGGGCTCATTAACTTAGGAGAGCAGCTCATCTAGGTGAAGGGTAACACCAAAGTAAAAAGCCAGGGTATTAGCACTTAAAAATGGCCTTGTGCCAAACTTGGGTTGGTGCTCACTAAGTAATTATAATATTTAGCCTATGGTTTCAATCCTGATTAATAACTGATAACTAGGGATGTGACACGCATATTCTTTAATAAAAGAAAATGCTTTTCTCATCCCTAGTTATTAGAACTATGAAAAGAATGTTTTTAATATATGTGGCCAAAGCCTAAATAATTAAGGATTTAAAACAAATGGTAGAATCACAAAATGAGAAAAGTAATCTTTGATAAAAGCATATTGTCACAGCTCTAGTGATAATACTACACAAAACTTGTGCTTTGTCATTTAATCAGAATGACCTACCCCCAAGGATTGGATAATTGATTCAATGATGGCACCAGATTATGACTAGCCACACATGATTGCTTGTTTGTTTTATGGCATATCAACCTTTTTAGGTCATTTAATGTCATTTTTGATAAACATACTTTTTGTCCACCCATTTTTTCGAGTAAACACAATGCGCTCTTTTTAACCCATAGCAGGGGGTAATGTGGGAATTCATACTTTTCCAAAAGGTATTAGTCTAATTATGAATGCAATGGAACATCTGGTATTCAGACCTGCTTATCACGATTCTGAAGTGACTACTGCCTACCCACTAGGCCAAGTGGACCTACCCAGCCACACCTGAATAAGGTTAACTGTTAGAAATCTTTATTTAGATAAAATATAACTCCAGCGATTCTATCATATACATATTTACTATTTCACTTTAGCAGCCTCGGGCGGATGGGGCTCGTTAGCTCGGGAGAGCAGCTCATCTAGGTGAAGGGTAACACTGAATGTATAAAAGCCCGGGTAAGAGCTCGTAAAAATTGCCTTGTGCCAAACTTGGGCTGGTGCTCACCAAGTAAATATAATAATATACATATTTACTGTTCAACTCCCCTTGGTGCATAGTAAACCTAAATTGTTTTCAAGAATTGGTGTAAAAAAAAAAATATGATAGAATTGTCATTTAAAGATGAAAAGAGAAGAAGACACTTGTGGGTGGAGTCCATTATCTGACACAACATGCAAATAGAAGTAGGATAGATAGCCAGGAGTTACTAAGTACATTTACTGATAATTAGGGCTGTGACAATATTCTTTTTAAAATGTGGTTCATATTCTCTTGATAATATGCTGGAAATATTTTTAAAGCATATGTTTAAGAGTATGCCCTTTTTTCTAGGGAATCCATTTTTTTTTTAAGAATATGCTTTTTTTCAGAGGAATATTCTTTTTGAAAAGAATAATCTTTTTTAAAAGATAATATGCTTTTTGTTAAAAGCATATTCTTTTTTTTAAAAAGAATATGATTTTTGTTAAAGAATATTCTTTTTTTTAATATGATTTTTGTTAAAAGCATATTCTTTTTTTAGAAATATGATTTTTGTTAAATGAATATGCATTTTGTTAAAACTATATTCTGTATGCAAAGGATATGCATAAATAAAGTTAATATTCTTGTCACAGCCCTTCTAATTATAAATGAAACACAAACAAACAGCATTCTAACAATAAAATATTCCCCAGAGTTTCTTTCTCTATCCTGTAAATTGTTTACCATGAAAGTTTTAAACATATACTAAGCTGGTGACATGACAAAAAAATGAAGTTGTGTGTTGTTTTTCTTTCTATAAAACTAAACAAAAACAGAACAACCAAAAATGAACAAATTATAAACAAAACAAACCCATAAAAAAAGCAACATCCTGATGTTTCCCTTGTTTTTTTTCCAGCATATTTAGAGCATAACTTTGGCCAGTTAAGGTGGAGCATTAGTAAAACCTTGGATTCTGGAATCATAGTATGCAGTTTAAATCCCAGTCAATATCATTATATTTACCTTTAGCTGCCTCAGACAGATTGGATTTGTTAACTAGGGAGACCAAATTACGACCATGCAGGTAAGAAACTGAGTCACCGAAGGCCGTTGATTCCGTGTCTATGATTACCTTATATATATATATATATATATATTTATATATATATATGAACATACAATGACTTTGAGGGAACATAAAAGCCTTATGGAAATGGATATATATTTTTTTTTTTTAAAAGGGAAGGAAACTATTTTCTACTGCACAGCAACTTTTCGAACACCCTGTATGTATATATACACATTTATACATATACAGGGGAGAGGGCTCACGGGACCTAACATAAAGAGACTTCAGCACCTTCAAATGAAAAATTGAGTGTGACCGTGCTAAAATCGCAAAACGACCTACACTAATGCCTATGACACATTCCTTGCTATCAATAATGTGTGGTGCTACAAATTCATTTCAATGAATTATTGAAATACACACAAACACACACAAAGTAATAAGATTGCTTAAAATTATAGTTAGAGTGCATAATATCAGTGGTAGAGACGGAGTCAACAGCCTTCGGCAATTGTCAGTTACTCGCCCGCTCGGTCATTAGGCCGAAAGGAAGTCTCAGGCTTTTTTTTCGGCCTGATGACCGTCCAGACGAGACTGACAGTTGCCAAAGGCTGTTGACTCCGTGTCTATGCTTTTATATATATATATATATATACATATATATATATATATATATACAAAATTACCATTAGATTGATGATTGATCTTATTTTTTTATCCAAATTTGGATGAAGTGCTCAATTAAGTAATTTTAAAAGCGAGAGGAAAAAAATGCAGACCAATATTTTCTATCTTCTGTAGGACAAACTTTAAATACACAAAATACTGGAAGCCTTTTTTTTCTGTTTCATAGTTCTATTTTAAAGGCTTTAATGTTCTCAATAGCAAACTTATCTTGATGATTTGTGTTCTACGACAGAAAGTAATATCAGCAGCAACACGATACCAAAAATCCAGTCACGGGTCAAAAGTGGCAAAGCCAGAAGTTTATCATCCATGAACTTGTAAAAGACTAAAAGAATTGCATTTGCCCTGTCATTTAATTTGTAGCAAGAGGGATAAGCAGATTTAAGCGTTTCCCCTCAACCCAACTCGAATGAATCAAGTCTGAAGGTGCAAACACAATGAATCAAGAAGCAGGAATACAGCCTTGTGCTGTCTATCAGTTTCATGCCCGACTGGTTTTAGATACACACGGATGATATCTCTATCAATATTCTCACCAAACTTTATAGGATTTTCTTTGAGAAACTTATCCGGCTTTGCATGTTCCATTGATTCTTCCCGTCGAATACTGTATATAGCCGTCCACCGCCCCGTTTCACTGCTTCATCTCATTTTAGGCCAGCTTTTTGAAATAGGGGATACGGATCTATTTTCATTTTTCGGTAGAGAGCTTTTCTAAGCAATCCTTATCCCTCTCACAAGGTTAGTGCTGTGGACGGTTGCTCGCATGCACCTGACCATGAAGGGGAGATAAAGATCAAAATATTTTGGGTCTAATGAGCCTTAGGGTATTATATTTACTTGGTTGAGCAACCAATCCAAGTTAGGCACAAGGCCATTTTTACATGCTCTTTATATACCTGAGCTTTTTGCATTCAGTGTTGCTTTTAACCTGAGTGAATGAGTGATGAGTTGCTCATCTCCCCGAGGTAAAGGTCAATGTAATAGTTTTGACTAGATTTTAATATGGTCAAATTGTGTTGGAGACACCGGTTCCCATCAGATCACCAAAGTTAAGCAATATCGAGCCAGGTCATTGGTTTGATGAGTTACCATTTAAGAATACCAGATACTGTACTAGGACAAATAACAAACCTGCACACGGTGCCCCTGCTATCCCTTTCAATATACATAAATTAGAAGTATTTCCTGGCTTTGCCTGGGCACCGGGGACTTGCCTATCAAGGTTTTTTTTATTTCAAAATTTATTTTTAATGCTTTCTTAGACTAACTTTCTTTCTAAAGCTTTTAAGATAGTTAATGAAGCCTATTATACAGAAAGGCAAGAAAGGCAATACCATACATATGCAAAATTTAGTAGCAAGAATCATTTTTTTAAAAAATTCCTTCTAGTTCCTCTTCCTTTACGTATAAACACAATTTTTTTTTTTTTTTTTACTATTGCAGTTTTATTTTCTAAAGAGCTACAAGGTGTAGGGTCTCATGTGAACATGGCATTTTTGTTCAGCGGTGAAGGGGGGGGCTAACAAAAAAAAATGTTTGAAAACCACTGCTATAAGCTAATAATAAGCATTAATTTAAAAACCCAAGACGACTTCTTAGCTAGTAAACAAAAAAACAAAATATATATATATATATACCCTCTCCCAATACTTTAAGAACATTAAAAATTCAGCCTTGCTCATTGACGTGTTGCTATTGTCTCCCCCCCCTCCCGTGAGAAATGGACTGAATTGAAATACTTACCTAATCCCATACACCCCATATACAGGAACCTCCCTAGTCCAGCTAGTAATTTTTTTTTTCTTTTTTTTTTTACAATAAGAGACAAAATGAAAGAAGGAATGAAATACAGACTGAAAGAGCGGGTTGGAGGGGGATGAGGTGGAGGAGGGTGCAGAGAGAGAGAGAGAGAGAAAGAAGTGCAAATATAACCCAGAAGAGTGTCCTTATGTGTTGAATTGTTTAAGACTTAAATATGTGAGAGAGGCTCTTGGTAACTATGATGTTAACAATTATGGCTGCTCTTCACTATTGTTCACACACACACAATTATATTATTGAGTTATGTAACATAAAAGGATTTATTCAGCAAGGTTTTATTTTTTTATGGATTTCCATACAAAAATGAAAATGTTTAAAATAAGTTCCACATAAATCATTAAAAAAAAAAAAAAAAAAAACAATTTGTGGAAAAGGAAAAAGAAAAGAAAAACTTTACCAAACGCATTTATCAAATTTTCATGGTCTCTTTTTCACTTAAATTTTTTTTTCTTTATCTCTTAAAAAGATTATATTATTTACATTCACATAGGAATTAAATAAAATTCACATACAGCCTAATTTTAAAATCAACTGTTTTTTTTTTATCACCTTGTGATAAAACAATTTCTTAGAGAAACTAAAAAATAAATCCATCATTATAAAACCAGGGTTTCCTGGAACTGCTTACAAAGCCAGTCAGCAGATGGGACCCAGGATAAATGCATATTGGGCCTTGAGAGTGCATATAAAGGGCAATACCCTATATTTTCACTTTAAATACAAAACTTGCATGACAAAGAAAAATCATGGCTAACTAATAATTTTCATGATAGAAAAGTTGGAATCTATTGTATCAACGAGAGATGGAGCAACAGGTCACTCATACCAGTGGTGTGCGAGAAGCGTATTTAACCCACTGGATCAAGATTAGAAAAACAAAGATTTCAATAGTTAGCAGAAGAAATGTCAATTAAAAATTGGAGCGTTATTTTCTGAGCAGGTCAGTTCTTACCCGTTTCTTTAAGACTTACGGGTGGAGTTCTTCAACCATCCAGTTGTAAAGTTAACCCTTTGACGCCCATCATAGTTTGCCATTGATATAAGGTAGTTAGGGACCTCTCCTCTACTTTAAGGACTGAAGATTTTCATGGTAAAAAATATGGTGCAGTGGACAACAAGTATGGAAGGCAATGATTACTGGGTATACAATGTTTTACTGTTTATGTACTTGCAGGTGCCACAAGCATTGGTTGCCAAGCATAACTAAAGAGTTAACTAAAGATATATTTTCAAGACTAAGCATTCCTATCTGATAACGAGGTTAATCACCTGAAGATGGCCATAGGTGACATTAGCTGAAACATAGTGAGAAAACAAAAACTACTAAGATGAGGACAAAAGTTTGCAATAAAATTAATACTCAGATTATGAAGCCTCATCTCTAAATAAATAAATTAATTAATTCAATGAACAAATATATTTTATTTTATGTAACGCATTCCATGGCTTATTTACCAGTTTGATGAGATACAACCTAGTAAAAACAACCAAACTGAATTGGCGTGGCATATAATGTGCACTAAATTATTATAATTAGAATAGACAAAGGGATTTTGTATTTGTCAGCATTTCAACCATAGGACTCATTTAATTTCTTGTGGAAACAAATTCCTAGTTGGATCGTCTAATTTACCCCATATCTCGGGGTAAGGGATATTTGAACAAGAATGAGTGATTTTAACAAAAAACTAAAAGGCAATAGACTAAGTGGGATTTTAACTCGTGAATTAATAGTCCCTCAGTCAAAACACACACAACTTCCCCATGGACTTTATTTAACCTGGATTTCCTAAGCTATTTTTATATTAAAAGTTACATTCTACATTCCTCGTGGGTCTTTACTTAGAATGTCTGTTCAAATGTCACAGTATTCTTTCAACTCAACTAAACTTCGATGTTTATTTGTTCAATTAAAAAAAATGACGTAAATGAGAAACACATTAAAAATCTTACAATTCTGATAGAAAGATCATAACTGTATATCATATGATAAATACACATTTTTCTCTTTCTCTTTAGTTTCTTTCTAAACGACTTTGTTTGTTTTATGACGTATTAACCTTTTTAGGTCATTTAATATTTTTTTCATAAAAGTTCTTTTAGGGTTTTTTTTAATAACCCAATATACGCTATCTAATCCATAGCTGGAGGGATTGTGGAGATTCATACCTTTCTCACAGATTTTAGTTCAAATGTGAAATGGAACAACTGGGATTTAAACTCATGTATTATGATTCTAAAGTTTGATTGCCAATAGAGGATTATTGTAAATATACTCTTGTTGAATTGTTTTTGGTCTACCAAGACAGTGTTTCTCCCTGTTTCCTTTCTTTCCGAATATATGTGTGATCGTAATGAACTGATCCAATGGAATTTAAACAGAAACTAATTAATATCAGCCAATCAGAAAGCACAACAAAGACAATAACATCTACAAAAAACCCAAGTCAAACTGACTCCGTACCAAGGTTGCAACTGTTGCTGACACTTGCTACTATTGCTGGGACTTGTTGGATAATTTGCCATTTTGGACTTGATTACCTACATTGTTGGATTTCAATATCGTCAAACAATTTGATACTTGATTTATTTATTTAACTATATTCTCAGACTTTGATTGGAATTAATTTGTCCCATTCTTACCAGGAATAATGGCGCAAGAAACTTTAACAACCCCAACATGGCTCTACAGAAAAATTTAACTTTGCTTGGCATTTGACAACTAAATATTTCTATTTACAAGCCAAATAGAAAATTTACTAACCAAACTATGTAATGCTATTTCCCTGTTATGAATAAACCAATAACTTTAGGTAAAGTTACAATTTTCAAATTATGATACAGACATAATTTATAGGAAGAAATTCAGCATGCATGGTTATAAGTTTATCCTAATGCAAATAGTTTTTTTTGAAACTTCAAAAGAAGCCAATTACTATCAAAGTTTTGGGAAGTGATACCTCGTGATCAATTTCATTTTAGTTTTACAGATACTTTAATAAAACTTCTTTTTTTTTTTTTTTTTTTTTAAACAAGTTACTATTTACTTTTTATTGTTTAAATAATTGTCTTTGCTCATTTTATTTTAAGAAAATATAAAATATTTTTCATTCACCAACGGAAGATTTGTCAATGGAAAAAAAACAGTTGCCAAAAAGATAAGTGATTCTTTATTTTTAGTCGCCAACTGGAAAAATCACTTGCAAATGTGAGTAATTTACTAGCAATTCTGCTTAAAGAAAAAACAAACAAAAAAAAAACCCACCTAAATCTGAAAAAGTAACTTGTAAGATTCCCTTAAAGTCGGAGGTTTACGTGATTTGGATCCATTGCAAAACTAAATGCAACACTTCCTAACCAACAACTTGAAACATCTTGATTCATTATCATACAAAACATAGCATAAAAAACAACAGTTTTTATTCTTTCCTTTTTAATAAATAAATAAATTATGGCCTTTGTCCATATCTACAAATAAGCTTTTATGAAAAGGCTTGCTAGGAATCAATAGGTTTATGCAACCAACCAACCAACCAGCCTGCCTGCTGTCCAGTTAACAATTGACCTAACTCATACCTTCCTCTTTACACAAATAGGGAAAAGACTAACAACTCCAGTGCACTTGACAAGCAGGTATTTTGCTTTCCTGTCGAGAACTAAGGCTGGGGTAAGTGGAACAGGAGAGAGAGACGAACAGAAAGTGGGCAGGGTCTGTACAAATTAAGTCATTGATACTTTAAAACACCTAGACAAAGCAAGTGCGCCAGCAGGTTTGGTAACAATTATGTGAATAAATAAATAAATACATATGTGTGTGCGTGTGTATATATCTATACACACATACACAAATAAATATATACACATATATATATATATATCTCTCTCTCTCTCTCTCTATATATATATATATATACACACACACATGCATACGCACACACATATGCAAAACACACACCCACACCCACACCCACACAAGCAAAGTCAAAGAAGAGAAATAAAATGTGTCAAATCAAAGTTTGTATTTGCCTGTGTCAGTTTGCATGTATCTACATGAACTTATTATCACTTATGATTTTCGTTTTGTGAATTCGTCTTGATTATCAAACCAGGATCAACAGACTTGAATGTTAAAAGCAACTCGATCGGGTCTCCAGATAAATGTTGTCCCTAAGAACAAAAGAAAATTACTTTAGGGCAACAATTACCTTTTTCAGACTAAAGGAACAGATCTCTTTATCGTTATGCCATAACAAAAATAATAATAAAAATCCTTCATAAGAAAATTCAACTGCATTTAAACTTTCTTTGCTATAAAATATCCAAGTACATTAATTTCTTTTTTTGGTTTGTTGGGTTTAACAGCATATTGTCATTTTTGGTCATTTAAGACCAAGAATAGCTTTTTTTGATTATAATTTTTCTTGGAGTAAAATGATTGAATCATACTAGTTTTTTATTTTATCTTGCAGACTATAGTCCTTCCTCTTTATATTTGTTGAATTCAATGTTTTTTAGAAGCTCTCAGATGAAGCTTGATAATTGGTATAATCATTATATGAACTTTAATTTGGTAAACTAACTGTTTTTCAGAACTGTTGAGATGAGAGGCTTCATAATTTGTACATTTATTATGTGTACTAAAGTCTTCATCTTTATATTTGGTAAATGTACTTTTTTTCACCTGTTTTTAAAGCTCTTGTCAGGTCTATGGAAAGGATCTAGGAGAGGTCAGTTATTTACTCAATTGTGCTAATATAAAGATATACTTCCTATAAAGATTCTGATATATACAGCTGTGCTGTGACAGAATTGAGTAACATTAAATTTATAAGTCCTCCTAATTCACTCCTGACTGTCACCCAGAACTAGTGACACATTGGGTATAAGGTGTTGAGTATATGCAGTTCTAATTGAGTAATGAAGGCAAAGGTTTCGATCCCACCAGAAGGCAGTAGTCTCCAATATTCTAAATGGTCATGGTTAACAGAACGAGAGCAAGCTATCCCCGTGGTTTGAATAAAGGGTTCAAAATTCTGTGGTGTCGGGCAGCCGAAGAACTCAATAGCCATAACTTTCAAAAGCTAACAATGATAAGGATAAGGACAATAGCCTGAAAAAAATAAATGTACACAGCTCTGCTGAGCAAAAAGGAATTGAATGTCGATGGGTGGTAATCGACTGCAATAATACACGTTTCTGAAGCAATATTTATTTATTTATTCATTCATTTTCTAGGAGTAATTTACCATGAAATAAAATGTAAGCCCCTTAGCAAAATGCATTTGAACTATTTACCTAAGAATTATTACATTGTATACTTTGGCAAGGAGGCATTTGGATGTTAAGCACAATGATTGAAGGTAATCAACTGTAACAATAATAATAATAATAACAACAACACCGTGTAATTGTATCTTATATATAAGTGACCTTGTGTGTTTACTCGTCTAAGGAATGGTCTCTACTTTACTACTTTGTACGGTCAAGTTGCGTTGGAGACACTGGTTCCTATCAGATCACCGAAGTTAAGCAATGTCGAGCCAGGTCAGTAGTTAGATGGTTGACCATTTAAGAATACCAGGTACTGTACCAGGGCAAGTAACAAACCTGCATGTGGTGCCCCTGCTACTCCTTTTGAGGGAACCAATTGTTACACCATGCACATCACTCTGCAATACGATATGATAAACTACTTGTTAATTTTTGGTTTAAAGACTTGAAATTTGATATATGTAGTATTTGAGGTAATTGGACCTGTGAAACGAATTTGATTTGATTTTGAGCCAGAAAAATAGCTACGGTCAAATCACTTTGGAGAGATCAGATCCCATTAGATCAACAAAGTTAAGCAAGTTCAGTACTTAGATGGGTTACCTCTTAAGAATACCAGGTACTGTACCAGTGTGCCAGCACGGTATCAAGCACCAGCAAACTAGCTTGCGCAGAGTTAACCACCCTGCCAGGCAAATACAAAGAAATGGTTAAAAAACGGACTCAAGGAGTCATTTTAATGCCTAGAACAATTACTTTTTATAAATATTATTTTATAGATACACAGTTTTTTCTTTTAATAACAAAAGTTGTGCTATTTAATTTCATAGCTGGAGGGAAGATGGGGATTCATACCTTTCCCAAGGATATTAGTCGACATGACAAAATAGATGGAAAAACTCGGATTAGAAGTCGCGTAATATGATTTCGAAACCCGACTGCTTATCTAGTGGAGTATGTCGACTGCCTCCCACCCCAAAATGAGGACAATAGTTGAACAATGTTGATCAGATCAGATCAGATGTGAAAAGTCCACATAATGAAAACATGATTGAACTTTAGAACATGGAAGTTGTAAAAAATATAAAGATGAAATAATGAAGATCTTTAATGAGAAAAATTGAGGAATGAAAAACAAATCTGAGCCTGAATGCATTTTGAAATATTAATAATATTATTTGATGTGGGAAGATCAAATACAAGATATCAATAGGTTTCTTAGGTGGCAAGGTGGAGCACTGGTAAAAGCTTAGACTATGGAATCGTATTATGCGAGTTCAAATCCCTGTCAAAACCACTGCATCTACCTTTAGATACATCGGGTAGGTAGGGCTCATTAACTCAGGAGAGTTCCTCATCTAGGTGAAGGGCAACACTGATTTTAAAAAAGCCCAGGAAAACACCATTGACTTGTTGGCCTTTTTAAAGAAAATGGCAAATAGATGAAAACTCTAACTCCAATCCTGCTGCTGCCTTGCAGTTTTCCTTCGGAAAAGAAGGCTAGTCCCCGTAGGGCTAACAACCCTGCCAGGCAAATACAAAAAGAGTTACAAAATTGACTCAAGTTGTTGACTCTACATGGGCCGAGCACAGGAACTAAAAAAAGTAATATCATTGAGATGACGTTAGAACATGTTGCAAAGAATTTGTTTGGTTTATCGTCCTTAATCTAAAAGATTTCAGTTATTAAGACAGATCTACGTTTTCCAATTTAACTGTTAACTCCTGGACTTCGACTACATAAGACAAATGTGAATGAGCACCTAAATGACTTGTTCCAACTAATTTTATCCCTTATTTAACTGTCCACAAACAAAATATCTATTATTCCAGTTATCATAGGTGCAACTAGACTGATGAAGAAGAACCTTAGCAAGTATACCTGGGAACCCTAGTGCAAGAGAAATCCAAACAACTGCACTGAAGGGAACAGCCAGAATTTTGAACAGAGCGCTCGGATGGAATCTCTAAACAGAAAAGCAAAGAAATGTTGGCATTTGGACATAATGCCCCATTCTTAGCAAAAAACCTAAAATAAAGGAAATGAATCAGTGAGAATATTTTCACTTCTTTGTCACATTGTAATTAAATTATAGTTTCTTGCAAATGAACTTTTTGTTCTTCTATTTTACTTATAATGTCGCTAAAAGCTCTCAGTTTTTCACCGCCCCATTAAAGGATCTCAGGGACCCCCTATATGATAAATTTATCTTCACTTCTTTGTCACATTGTAATTCAATGATATTTTCTTGCAAATGAACTTTTTGTTCTTCTATTTTACACATAATGTTACTAGAAGCTCTCAGTTTTTCACCGCCCCCTAAAGGATCTCAGGGACCCCCTATACAATAAATTTGGCCACTGCCCACCTGAAGTCTCATAAATCTCTCCTGGTGGGCGGTAAGGACTCTGTTGGGAAGGGTTTCCAGGGTTTGTGTAAAGGATAACCCTTGTAGGTTGCCTACCATTTAACTTTAAATTCTACCTTATCACATTTTTAGATATCTTGCTAAGATTTACAGTTTCAGTACTCAAAGCTTTTTTAAAATACAACTGACCAAATATAGTTATTTACTTTATCAAACAACTTTTTTGAATAACAAAATTCTGCCTAAATATATTAAATTTAAATTGAAAGAAAAATTTTTTTTTTTATAACACTTGCTTTAATAATGACAGTCTGTCTAGATTTACTAAATTAAAGTTAAAAATAAAATAAAGATGAAAATCACTTTAAATTGAATTGTTTTTTATCCTTATCATTGTTACATTCCTAACCTTTCAGTTAAGACTTGATAATTTGAATTTTTTTTTTTAACTATTGTCCTCATCATTAATATCTTCATAATCCTTGAGATGAGGCCTCTTAATTTGTACATCTATTTTGTGGACTGTTGTCCTCATCTTTATTATTTTTATCCTTGAAATGTTCAAGAGGAGGCTTCATAATTTGTTTATTTTTTTTATCGACCATTGTCCTGATCATTATTAATGTTAACTTACAAAATTTTGAGGTAAGGCTTCATAATTTGAAGATCTATTTTAAAATATTTTTAATTATTCTACCTAAATTAAAATTGAAAAGAAAAATCTCAAAAATGAAAATTCTTTTTAATAAAATTGAAAATAAAAAATGAAAAATAATCATTTTTTTTTAAATAATTTTTTGTTTTTATTTTTAGTTAAAAAAAAACAATTTTTTTTTGTTTTCAGTTTTGTTCCTTATGTTGGCATAGTAACCATTTTGATGAATGATTATCCAAAATTAAAGGTAATTTCATTTCTTTTCAATTTTTGATGCTTTTTAAGAGAAATATTTAAAGAAAATTAAATAATTATTTTAATTATTTAAAAGAATTTATGTATTTGGAAGTTTTGGAAATATCTTGTGTACAAAACAACTATTTTTAGTCAGTTGTCCTCATCCTTATCATTATTACCTTCACAATCCTTGTGATGAGCCTTGATTATTTGTACATTTATATAGCAGCTCCTGGCTGCTATGTTGAAATCCCCCTCTCTCTCTCTCTCTCTCTCTCTCTTTCTCTGGGTGACAAGAGAGATCACATTTATAGTGATTGGAAGAGTTCATTCTTAGGTGTGATTCTCCCACAACACATAGAAAAGTACAATTTTTTTTGTTTTCTTTCTCTAAATAATATACACTAGCAGAACCCGTGTAAATCTCACGGTAGTTAATAACATAAGCATGAATCTTTTAAATATTTTGTTTCGGTTAAGAGTCACTGGTTGACCAATCAAAACGTAAAGATTTAATTCTCTTAACCAATTGACCAATCATCACGCTCTGATAACAAACTCAAATTAAAAAAGTACTAAATTAAAAAAGTTGGTATAATAATATATAGATAATAAGAAGAAACAAGAAAAATCATTTATAATATTAATAATAATAATAAAAATATGAATAGTAAGAATTTGAATAATTAAGAAAAATAATATTAATAATAAGAAAAATATAAGTTATAGTAATAATAATAATAAATAATGATTAATAAAGAAATAAGAAAAATAATAATAATAATAATAATGAAAAAATAAGAAGAATAAGAAAAATAATATTGATAAGATAAAATAATATCAATGATAATAATAATAAAAATATAAATAATACTATACTACTACTAATAATAATAATAAAATGAATAAATAATAATAATCCGAATAATAATAATAATAATGATAATAATAATCCGAATAATAATAAAAATAATGATAATAATAATCCGAATAATAATAATAATAATAATGATAATAATAATCCGAATAATAATTATAATAATCTGAATAATAATAATCCAAATAATAATAATAATAATCTGAATAATAATAATAATAATAATAATCCGAATCCGAATAATAATAATAATAATGATAATCCGAATAATAATAGAAATTATAATAAACTGAATAATGATAATAATAATAATAATCTGAATAACAATAATACTAACAATGATAATAAAAGAAATAGTAATAACACTCTAAATAATAATAATAATAACAATAATTAAAAAGAAGAAAAAAGGGATATAAAAATAATAATGATAATAGTAATAAAATAATTAATAAAAATCTGAATAATAATGATGATGATAATAATAATAATACTAACAATGATAACAATGATAATAAAAGGAATAAATAATAACACTCCAAATAATAATAATAACAATAATTAAAAAGAAGAAAAAAGGGATATAAAAAATAATAATGATAATAGTAATAAAATAAATAATAAAAATCTGAATAATAATGATGATGATAATAATAATACTAACAATGATAGCAATAGGAATAAATAATAACACTCCAAATAATAATAATTAAAAGAAGATACAAAAATTATAAAATAATAATGATGATAATGATAATAATAATAAATAAATAACAAAAATCTGAATAATAATAATAATAATAATAATAATAATAATAATAATAATAATAATAATAATAATAATAATAATAAATAATAACCAAAATCTGAATAAAAATAATAAAATGAATAAATAAAATAAGAATAATAATTGAAAAATAAATAATAATAATAATAATAATTGAAAAATGAATAAATAATAA
>JAUZSX010184896.1:0-16397 GCA_034780655.1 Idiosepius hallami
AAAAATTCCATATGTATATATATATATACATATATATATATACATATGGAATTTTTCTTAAGTTTTATCTTTAAAATTTGTTTCTAAAATAAATTTTGATTCACTTGAAATATTCATTGTGTAGTACATTGGAAGATTTAGAGATAATATATTTGAGAAATGCAGAAAGAGGAAGAGAAGAAATAAAGTGAAAGATATAAAAAGAGAAAGAAAAAAAAGAAAAAGAAAGAAGAAAAAGAAAAAATGAAAAGAGAAAGAAAAAAAAGAAAAAGAAAGAAAATAAAAAAGAGAACAGGAATGAAAAGAGAAAGAAAAAAAATAAATAAAAAGAGAAAGAAAAAAAAGAAAAAAGAAAAAGAGAAAGAAAAAAAAAGAAAAAAAAAGAAAAAGAAAGAAAAAAAAGAGAAAAGGAATGAAAAGAGAAAGAAAAAAGATGAATGAAAAAAGATCGAAGAACAAAAGAAAAAAGAAAAAATATGAAAGAAAAATGAAAAAAAAAATTTGAAAAAATCTAAAGAAAAAAAAAAAAAAATAGAAAGAACAAAAAAAAAAAAGGCAAAAGAATGAAAAGCTAACAATTGCCAATATTCCCATGAATGTCATGCTATTTTTCCCCCAGGCACAGATGTTTCACATTTCTCATAACAACATTTAAATAACAACAATGTAATTTTTAATAAAAAAAAACATTGAGTTCATGCAGTGAATACATTTGCAATGAGTAAAAAGTAGAATTGTAATTGGTTGGATTTAGGGCGAAAGCAAGACCAAGTTTTAGCATCCAATTTGTTGATTAAGATTGAAATAACGGATCAAGGTAACCAAATTTCACTTCAGAAAAATCATGGAAAAATTTCTTATGATTTTATAGTTCTAAATTAAAAGATAATGCCTACAGCTTTTACTAATCATTAAAAGTGATTTCTTTTCTAGTGAGAATACATTTTAGAGTTAGGTATTACGGTCAAGTCACATTGGAGACACCGGTCAGATCACTGAAGTTAAGCAATGTTGCTCCTGGTCAGCAGTTAGATTGGTGACCATTTAAGAATACTAGGTACCTTATCTTGTGCCAGGGCAGGAAATACCCAGGTTAGTGTCTAGGGACAGAGTTAAGCCACTGGGTAGAAGCACCCTTAGTCTTTGGTTAGACAGGACATGCAGCTTGGGACTACTTGTGAAATTCATATTCCTATGAAACTCAACACTGAATAGTGTGTGTTCAGTGGTTGAGCCGGCTAAACCTACTGACGTCAGTATACTCACACACATACAGAGAGGCATTACTGAGCACTAGTCTAGTGTCAATTCAACAAGCAAGAAGAAAGATATATCTACCTTCCTATTTGTTCTGGTTGTTGCTTGGCGAGGGAACATATTGAATTAGGATTTATTTAACAAAAGTTATTGGAGAACTTAGCAACTAACAGCCATTTTATAAGTATTTTAAATATTCTTACTGAAATTCATGTCTTAGAAAAAAAAAAAAAAAAAAAAGGCTGATAAATTTGAATAAAATAAAATTGTAACTTTCAATTTCTAATACTTTTTGTATATGTAATGATATGCATTTGCCTGCAGATATGCAATTCAGAATTAAATGAAAATTTTTGAATTGGGTTATTTATAGCTTAATGAATTCTTTTCACATTTTAGATGTGTTGAATGAATGTAAGGCCATCTTCTTTCATGATAAAAATGATCCAAGTTTGAATAAAAAGCAAAACCTCTTTATAAATATATAAGGGAGGGGTGGGGAAATAGTAAAAATCGTGAATGTCAGTTTGAAGTGTGTAGATGTCTAAGGCAGAGCTTCTTAAACATATTTTGATTGTTGGCAAGTGTTCGTAGTTACCAACAATGCAATAGAGTTCAAACTATGACATTTTATGACCAACAATGGCCTACTAGGCCTAGCCGCCTATGCTGACCCAGGCTGTATCTCAGGTCTGATCACATTATGACCCCATTTATAAGTGTGAGTTTCTTTTTGTGACCCCAGACAAATATCAAATAAATATATTTAATTAACAATGCGTGCAGAACATATAAAAATGTAAAATAAAAAAATTGTTGTAAAATTGTATTTATTATAATTACAAAAAGCAAAGAAGTGAGTTGATTATTGTTAATGTTACAAGGCATTTGTTAACGAGACAGATTTGCTCGTTATATGAGAATGTAAATTAAAAGATTTAGATTTTAAGATTTATTAATTAAAAGAATAATTTATTAATTATTTACGACAAATGACATATTTAAAATTACTTGTTACGAATATATCACACATAAAAAAATTAACTAATTTCCGAATCAATAAAAAACTATTATTAAAAACAATTATTTTCTAAGACAGCGACTCCGTTCTGCAAATTATTAAAATTTCACAACCCCAAGATTTTGCTAAGCAACCCCTAGTTTAAGAAGCCCTAACCTAAAGCAAAAAAGGTAGTATTTGTAGTTATAGTACAGTTGGGAAGTATTTCAATGTTGATATCAAGCTTACTGTGCTGCATGCACACAAGAAAAATTGCCCTAAACTCAACAAGACATGGTTTAATTTATATAAACTACTTGTAAATGAGTTTTGATGCATAATTTAGTATTCAAACAATTGGTTTGCAGTGGAATGAAAATTAATCTCTGTTGCAAGAAAAAACTAAAAACTTAGCCACAAAATGAATATTTGTCCGACTATTTAATCGCCTTTGCATATCTGCTTAATGATCAAGATTTAGTATCATGATGATGATGATGATAATAACCATTATGATTATGATGATGGTGTTAATAATATCAATAATAATGTGAGTCAAGAATAACTCTTTTCATTCATTGATGTATTTTATTTGTAACTCACCATTATTCAGGAAAACAGGAAGGTGAACTCTGACTCATAAGATGTCATGGGAGGGCTGTGATAGGTTCCTTGACTCAACAGAAAGCGCATTATTTAATCACGAATCACACAAGCCTTTTTACTCAAAAAAGTTGTTTTATATTTTTGTTTGCATGTACAAATGTACCCAACATATATATAGATAGATATAGATATATTACACACACACACACACACACACACACACACTGATTACAAAAGTACAGAAACGCCTGCTGGGAAGGCAGAAGGGTGGGCATTAGTCAATCAAGAACCTGTCAGGCCAATAAAACCTGTATTGTGGAAATTGTCTATCTCGTCCCTCTTGCATATACGGTCAAGTCGCGTTGGAGACACCGGTTCCCGTCAGATCAACAAAATCAAATCAAAACCAATTTTCATCAAACAAGTTTGACAACTTGTGTGATGAAAATTGCTTTGGATTTTATTTTAACAACTATACCTTGTACTTGTGATTCTTTTAATTAGTTTGTTTCTTTTGTTGTTTAAAACTCTTTTAAATATGGTCCATATATTGTTTTAGTAAAATTTTGCTGCTCAAATAAAGTTTTGTGTGTGTGTGTGTGTATGAAATTTCATCATATACAAATATATCAAAAAATGCTGTTATGAAAAATAATATTCTTAAGATAAAAATCCTGGAAAAGTTAAACAAGTTTCTACACTTGCAAAAGTATAAAAATTGGTCTTACTTTTAAAGTAAAGAATAACAAAAGTTTTACTTAAATATTATTTATCAAAAACAAAAAAAAATTTCTAAATGAAAAATTCCAAATTTAAGGATATTAAAATATCATAAACTAAAAATTATAACTGGGAAAATATCATTTGCCAATTAAATTAAATAACAATAAAGGAAATAAGAATAATCCAAAAATTCTTTTAACATAAATTATCAGCCTTCATCTCTACATGTTCAATAATTCAAAAAGTTAAATGCATTTCCTTTTTTAAAAGAAATAGTGTTTCTAGATTTTGAACAAATATCATTAATGTTGAAAATGAAAGAGTGGTTGTTTATAATAACATGCTAGGAAAAAATGCAAGATTTCTAATGACGGCTTTCAGGGGATTTTTTTTTCGATAAAACTACAAATTAAATATTCCAGGAGGTTCTGAAAATTATGCCTCAAAATTCTGTTAATGATTTCAAGTTTGCAGGCAATTTTCATTAAACCAAGGCAAAAACAAAAAAAAATATAGAACAATACAAAAAAATTAACTCAAGTCAAAATGATCACAAAAGGGGCATCAAAGCAAACCTGGCCAAGGCCATGCAATACTGCTAGTTCAATTAAAAATGGAATTGTATTTACTTGTTAGCTACATTGTAAATAATATTGATTGAAAATGTGGTTTCACTTTCAAAGCTTTTCACAACATAATTTTCTTAACAGATTGAGGTATTTCCAGTTTCTCAATATTATTTCTAAATGTTATTTACTGCGTCTAATAACAAAAAGCATCATAATTCATGAGTTATAAAACAAACCCTAAATCACAGTTTTAAAATCATTCCAGAGTTGATGAAATTTATTTTCTTGAATGTGATTTAATGGGACTTTAACCACAGATGTATCATTAAAGTTTAAATGACAAGCAACAACCCAAGTTAGGTACGAGACCATTTTTTCCTCTTTTTTTGCATTCAGTGTTGCCCTTCACCTAAATGAGTTGCTCTTCTGAGTTAACAAAGTTTATCTTCCTGAAGCAGCTAAAGGTGAATGTAATGGTTTTAACTGGGATTTGAACCCGCGTAATACGATTCCAGAGTCCAAGCTTTTACCAATGCTCCACCTTTGCTGCCCAAACATGTAACTTTGAGGAAAGGTGAATCAAGCATGCTGCTACCATGCAAGCCTTACGTAAATGAGATATCACGTTATGTTTTGATCTAGAGACCAGATACTTGTGCGGAACCTACAGTAGAGCCTGCTTATCAAATGCATGCCTTACAAATCCCAACGCTACCCACACAGAGCAGCAACAGACGGGTGAATAGGAGAGAGAAAAACAGCCAAGGGTGGGCTGTCAGAGGGCAACAGCCGAGGGTGGGCTGTCAGAGGGCAACAGCCGGGGGTGGGCTGTCAGAGAGGAACAATCAAAAATATTTTGAATTTCTGGCAAGTTTTATAGGTTTTTATTTGTTTGTTTTTTTTTTTTTATCTTATTTTAAATCATTTTCTTTAGTTAAATTGGTTGAGGAAATGCATAATCAAAATCAGTTAAATTTCATGATAAGAAATTTATTAAGTTTTAGATGTTGTAAGAAAAAATATATTTTTCTTTGGTAAACAGTTAACACACCTACGCTCCATTTCTTACTGTATTTTTAATTTTATGGATAAAAAAAACAAAAGGCACTTGCGGATATGGCTTCTTCATTTTTTTTTCTTACCGCCCAAAAAAATTAATTAACACACTCCCCCCCCCGCGCCTTGGCGATAGGGTGGGGGCAAATTATCTCAAGTAAAAAAAAAATAAAATAAAAAATTTTTCAATGATTTTCCGATTTTACAAGAGCCTATTTGCACAATGACATAAAGTAAGGCAAAACAAAGTAATGAAAAATGTACATGTGAACAAAATAACAATACTAAGTTAAGCAAAGTCTTTTCATACAAATAATAACAAACACCAACACAACACACTTTTAACTTAACCATTATTTACTGAAAATCAGTTTTAATTGGCAAGTGAATAGAAAGATTGCAAAAATTAATTTGTTTTTTTTTGTTTAAAAAAACTAAAATCTATAAAAATAAGGTGACAGAATTTCTAAGAAGTGAATAATATCTTCTTGATCTTCTCCTCCTGAAAAGATAATTTTAATCTTTAAAATTAATATCAAATATTTTTATGAACTATTTCATTTCAAAATAGAAAATATTTTAAGTGGTCCTCCTGCAAAAATTAATTCTTTCTAGAAAAGTTAATTTTTCAACGGCGTTTTTTGTTTGAGTTTAAAATCAAATGAATAAAAATAAATGCAGTGAAAAATGCAGTGTGAATTGTGCATTTTGTGTGGTGAGTGACAATAATGTACACCTCTACACCTCTACTTCTCATTCCACTTCGCCAATTGCCACTCTGTGCAGCTGCAGCAGCAGTGTGTGAGTGTGCACTCACTAAGTACATTAATAATGACTATTAATGAAATTCATTTTTTAACTAAAGTAAATTAGCCACGTGTTGATAGTTTTTTTGTTGTTGTTGTATTTTCTAGGGGGGGGGTAACAACTGGGGAAATACGGAAATGTGATTTTGCATTATTTATAAAAAATAATTTGGTTGGCGCACCTGCTGTCATTTTGGTGGAAAAAATTCCAAAATGTCTTTAGGATTTTCTTCAAGTGTAGAAGAGGAAAAATAATATTGATGAAAATTAAAATTCCCAGAATTAAAAAAAATAAATAATGAATTTGATAACTATCATCATCATCATCATTTTCAACAACATCAATTAATATGGAAATAATTAACGATGTTTTTCAGTTAAAAAAGGAGGGGGATTTACTTTTTTTTTAATAAATCAAAATTGACAATTGTTTATCCTTTGGATCCTAAGAGGCCGATATATCAGCCATGTCGAACAAAGGAAAATTAGACAAACCAATATTTTGGATTTAGTAAAAAAAAACGGTTTTAATTGACTACTTGATAATTTTGATTATTCAGGTTTCAAAGGGTTATTGTTTATTGTTAAACTAATTTCTTCTTTTTTTTTTTTAACTAGAGACTAGATTTGATTATTAAGGAAATAATCAATCAACATTTGGGTTAAATTTTATTAACGTTTTAAGACTAAATTTATTAACTTATTCCAAAATTACCATATATTTCGATGTAGGTCGACCTTTAAACCCACCCTAACCTACCAAAATGACCCCTTATTCTTAAAAAAAAAACAAAAAAAAAACTAAATATTAAAGATTTACTCAGATATAAGGGGTAGACTTCGGCTTATCCCTGTGGGTGGTTTGTCACCAAGGGTTAGGATGCCTTCTTTTACACTCCATGCCTTTTTGTACAACATTGTTTGTTATACAATAATAAACCTTTAGTTTTGTTTTTATGAACACACTTCCAGTAACACACACACACATATAGTTACAGTTAAACTCGGTAATAATTCTGTCGTTATGTTCAACAACTTTGAATTGTCAAGCAAAGGTATGGGTGGTGGTGTTGTGAAGTAAACAAAAGCACTTATGAATTAAAAAATTCAAAATTCTATTTAAAATTATAGAAAAAGTAATATATTAATTTGTTTTTGATATGATAGAATTCGGGGTTTTATTTTTCTGGCAAAATCACAAGTTGTTCAGAAATAATGGATTTTAATAGATTTTAGTTAGAATTTTAAAAAAAAGCAGTAACTTGTTTTTCTCGGTATGATGGCACTATGGCAGTTAGTTCACACTAACCAACAACAACAAGGACGACGACGATGTGTTATTGGTTGTCAAAAATAATTGGGAAAATGTTAGAACTAAAATCAGGTTAGGTCAGGTCAATAGGAAAATCAATTTTTGAACTAAAAGAAAATGTTTAATAAACCCAAGTTATTTTCAAGATTATTACGAAGTAAAAAGGGTGGATTGTTGTTGGTTCTGTTAGCTTCTAAATTCTTTTGTTTACAGAAGTTAGTGAGTGAGTAGTCGGTCAGGTCGGTCGTCGTCCGGTCACAAGTCAGTACTACTTCAAACTTTAGTTCTTAAAAAAAGTATTTCTTTCTTTAGCGAATAGGACATCTCCAATAAAATAGAAAAAAAAAGGCCCAACCATAATCATTTTCACAGTGAAATGAAAATCAATTGCTATGACTAATAGTTCGATCAAAAACACTAAAACACTTACCAATCTAAAGAGCTGAAATATTTATTCAACAATACAAACTCAACAAAATCTTACAATTCTTGAAAGAAAGAAATATTTAACCTTTTTTCTCCCTAAAGAGCAAAAATAATTTAACCTCACTAGATTGACCAATAAAAATATATTTTTTCAAAATAAAAAAATCTCTTCTTACAAATCTCAAAACAGATTTTAAAATGCCTGATTAAAATATTTATCATCGGCTTTAAATGTCGGAAAGGTTGACATGCCGTAAAAAAATCAATCCTTTTTAAGCTAAAGTAGGAAAACGGGTTGTGTTTGCTATTTCTTGTAAAATTAAGTTGATATCATATTAATATTAATGTATTAATCTATTTTTAATAAAGAAGTAACATTGACATTTTTCGTTTTCTTTAACCTGAAAAAGGAAATAATATGGAAGCTAAAAATCTGATGGATTGAAGAAAAATATTAATTATTTTGTTTTTGTTTTTTTTTTTTTTTTTTTTTGGAAATAATGCGAATAAAATTATCATTCATAAAACTAAACATAAGATTTAAAATTTCGCGAGCTAAAAATTCATTGAACCAAGAAAAACTTAACTGACCTTAAATAAAAACCCATAGAGGTAGGTTGCTCGCAGGTCAAAAAAAAAAAAATAAATAGTTAAAATTTCTTTTAAAAAAAAATAAAATAAATAATGAAAACAAAACATTAGAATAAAACTTTTTCGTTAGATTAAAAAAATATATGAAGTAAGAAATTTCCCTTTTATTATTTTTAAGTTTCTGGGGGATTAAGAAAGGGAGAAACAAGGTTAACTTTCAATTTTAGTTTATTATTTTGGGGGGTTTTATGTACAAGTAGAATTTGTGGTGGTCCTCTCTGGGCGTTTTTTTTTTTTTTTTTGTGGGGGAGGGTTGTTATTAACCCTTTTGACCCTACAGGACCAATATATCGGCCCTGCTGGTGTCCCTAGGCAAAAAAGACACATCGATATTTCCTTCCTCGTAACGCATCTGGGTGAGTGGGTGGTGACTAGTTGATAATTGTGCTGAGTCAGGGTTTTAAGGATTAATGTTTGTTTTTTTTGTTTTTCTTATCTTAATTTTTTTTCCTTCCTACCATTTTACTTATTTTTTCGATAATCAAGTTAAACGTTGTGACTTCGTAGTAAACTAGAATAGTTTCGTGTCGTAAAACCCGGTCAAATTATAGGGTGGTGGTAGGGAAAGAATGTGTTGGACTGTTGGATTGGACTGACTGGTGCAACCAGTGCAGTGGTGACTGGTGGTGCCCGGGTGCCGCCTGTATTTAATTTTTTCTTAATCCTTTGAACCCCAACTTATCAAAATTACCAAGTAGTAGTCACTCAAAGCCGTTATATTAGAGGAACAGAACATATTAAGCCAAAATATTGGTGTGGTGGTTGGTGGTGGTGTTTTTTTTTTTTTTTTTTTTTGGCCTAAAGCGAGACCACACGAGATCGGCCCTTTAGCGTCGAAAAAGGGTTAATGAAGTTCCTGGAGTTCCTCCATATTTAAACAAATCTACAAAAAATCAAATAATTATCCAATCAATATGAATTTTTTTCATTAAACATTAACTTGATAAGAGTGTTATTTTCCTTTAATATCTGTATGTTCATCTTTCCCACAAAACAGGAAGTTATCAAATGAATGAAGAAGTAGTGTCCAAAAAATATGTAAATCGATTTTAAAAAATATTACACCCTAATAAGCGCATTCTTCACTTAATAATAAGTAACAATTTCGTATTGATTAGATAATTACCCAACTTTTAGTAAATTTCTAAACAGAGACTATACCAACAACAGTCAACACGCACGACACCAACACCACACCCAACCAGCAACCACTATTTGACCGGATTCTACGACACGAAGCTATTCCACTCCACTATGGCCTTACGAAGTTACAACGTTAGAAGACCTATTTTGTCAATGTTTTCGTTCACATATGGATTAATAATACTCTTGGAAAATGTATGAATAATCCAGTGAATAATCTACACATTATTCCCACCCACCAGCTATGGATTAAAAATTAAAAGTGTTTCTTGCTTAGTATTAAAAAATAAGTATGGACAAAAGAACGTAAAACGTTTCTCAAAAATTGTTCTCGGTATTAAATGACCTAACAAGGTTGATATGCTGTAATTGCTGTAAATAAAGTAATAGACTTATTTTGTCACGTGACCAAACACACCTTCTTCTCTGCTTTGCTTCATAAACGACTGACCGACTGGACTGGCCTGGACTTACTTGTTTAGAAAAGAAAAGAAAAGAATGGGGTTTGGGGGGCTTAAATTTGTTTATTATTCTAACAATCCAATCCATAGATCGAAATGGTTTTAAAGTTAGTGTTTAGTTTTTGGGGGTATTTATTCAAATGAATCATAAATAAAATAATTAAACTCTTAACAATAAGAGGCCGATTTATCGTCCCTAAGGCAAAAAAGAAGACGCACCAATATTTTGATCCTAATATTTTCCCCAAATATAACGGCTCTGAGTGACTACTTGGAAATTTTGATACGTTAGGATCCAAAGGTTAAAGAAAGTGAATAAACCTCGTGTATTGTCGTCCACACACACACATACAGTGTGTGCACACACACACACATACAAACGAGAAAAACAAACAATTTATTAAAAAAAAAATTTTTTTTTACGTTTGTCCCAAAAGTTCTCGTTTGAGGAAGTGTGTCAAGAATTCTTGGATTTGAAGCCGGCTGCCGGGCTGAAATGGTAGTCTCTACTCTAACCGGGTCAGAAAGCTTGCAGATCGATGGCAGAAAAGTCTTGGAAAATTCTGTTCTTTATTTTGAGGAATAAATTTTGTTTCAAATTATTTTTTTTTTTTTGGCAGTGTTTACGAACTTTTAGGACAACTTAATTGAATTGTATTCACTTGTCTAATATTTTTAAACGTGGCAAATAATTTTTAAAGCCAAATAGTTCTTTTTTAAAATTAAACTAAAGAAAATCATTAAGTCTAGTTAAATGAAATTAAATAATGTTACCTTTAAAATAAATATTCATATTTATTCTCACTCAGAGTACTTTTACTTTATCCACACACTTTTTTGTTTGCTTTGTGGTGTATGTTATAAACACCAATAATATCTCAGATAATTTACACACACAATTAACTACACACACCGTTAATAAAATCTCCCTTTCAACAATTCATTATTTTACTTCATTTTTTTTTCAAATAAATAAAATTAAATTCTTAAAGTGCTTTCGCTTTATTACTTTTCAAAGGTTTGCTTTTAATTAGGTCCAATAAACAAACTTTCATTTATTTCCTTAAACTTTGTCTTCTTAAGAAAGGATGACAAAAAAATAAAGTTAAATTAAACGAAAACACGCTGCTGCTAAAGATTAAAAATAAGAAAAAGCAACAAAATGTTTAGGAAGATTTCATTAAAAAGAAATATCCAGGGATCAAATTCAAACAATGAAGCAGAAGAATAAGCAAGAATAAAGAAAGGAGCAAAACAGTTTTGGAGGGATTGATGAAGAAGGAAGAAGAAAGAATGAAATGTAATGAAATGAAAATGAGGGATCGTTTTGCAATACAAGACTCATTGTAATCCGGACCCCCAATTTATGGCCATCCATAATTTCAAAAACCTTAGCATCTGGAGTGGTCGGTCGTCGTTGAGTGAAAAGTGTTATTGTCGATCCCAGAAAATAAAAAAAATTATTTATATCCACAATTAACACAAACACATTTAAAAAATAAATAAAAAAACAAGATTGTAAATTAAATGAAAATGAAAAAAAAAGAAAATATTTTTCATTTAAACTCTATAAAATACATTAATTACATTTTTTTTTCCTCTTATCTGTGAAAGTAAAAAGAGGAAGAAGCTTTTTCTTCTTTCTTTCCAAGAGGAAAATAATCAAATTCTCTAAAGTGAAATCCGGTAAAAACGAAAACGTTTTAACTATTTATATTTTTATTTATTTATTTTATTCATTTACACGATCGACCGATTATTCACAGCAAGCATTTAATTCATCAATTAATTAATTAAACAAAATAATTAATAAATAGAATTTGTTTCTTTTGTTCTTCTTACCTGGTACCTTGTCTCTTCTGTGGGTCATCAGAAGGATTATCCACAGTAGCCATTTAGTCCGCCGAGAGATGAGTTTAGGTTTTTTGTTGATACGATAATTTCCTTGTTCAAAATTATGTTGTCCTTGTTTTAAAAGCGAAAACCTGGGGAGATTAAGAAATGGGTTTCTTCAACAAGAATATGTAAATCCTTGTCTTAAGCGAAAGAAGGATCGTCACTGAATGAAAAGAGAAGTAGAAGAGAGAGAGCGTTAAACAATAATCACACGACGAAAGAGGTTGCCCTGTCGTGTTGTTTAGACCGCCTTGTCAAAAAAAAATCTATTTTGTTTTCTTCCGTTCTTTCTAGTTAGAGATAGTAATAGTTCTTTCACTCTATCTCTATTTATCTATCTATCTATATATCTTTCTCTCTCTCTCCCTCTGTATCAATCTTCTTGTACTAGCAAAAGAAAAGGGAAGTTTGTTCACTTTCCTTTTTCCCTTTCTTTTTTGTTCAGTGTGACTGACTTTTTTGTTATTATGGGAGTGCGGTCGGTTCTGTATTTTTTTTAGAATTGCTTTTCTTTTCTTTCTATCAATTTTTGTCATGTGCTTTTAGTCGCTTGACAGGGTTACTAATTTGTAGCTGCACTCGGCCTCCGTATTTTATCTATCGTTCTCGTTTTAAATGCAATATGATTTTTTTCTGGTGTAATGTGACCAGACCGACTTGTACGATGATTTAGAATTATAATTTATAAATTGCAAAAACCACTGCAGAAAGATAAGAGTAAATAGCAAACAAGTCGGTATTTATTTCTCTCTCTTCAAATCAGCATTTTGTGGTTAGGGATTCAAGCTAAGTGAACTATCTTCGTTTTTACCGATAACAGAAACAGAGCGGTGGTGTATACAAACGAGAGAACTTTATAGTAGTATGGATGAACAGCAGGGACACCTAATATATAATCCGGCGGAATCCGCGACTCAGCTTTTTGACTTATATGAAAAAAAAAAAACTAACAAATTAAATAACTGCTTTGATTAAAGGAAGCAGGAGTGAAAAAAAAAAAAAACAAGAATAAAATTAAGATTTTTTTAAATTGTTTTTCTAATATTTTGTTAATTTGTTTTATGAAAAAAAAAATTACTAACGTTCGCTCACAAACCCGATACCTGAAAAGCAGATAAAGTTGTTAGGTGATTAAATAAATAACTATTTTTAGTTATAAAACTACTTAAAATACTTTTTTTTTCTAATATTGATGAGTAAATATGTAAATATATTTAACATGTAAAGAAAGTGCTTTTTTACCCTTTAGACCCTAGGCCAATATATCGGCTCTGAAAAACATATACCAAAAGATGCCCCAACATTTTGATCCTATGTTCCCCTAATATTACGGCTCTGAGTGACTACTTGGTAATTTTGATGAGTTAGGGTCGAAAGGGTTAACTGCTTTTGCTATTCATTTATCTTTGGGATTTTTTAGATTAGGAAAAAATATTTTAGTTTTTTTGTTTTCATTAAAGTAAAAGAGATCGAACTAAATAAATCAGAATAATCTAGTTCAAATCTGATTATTTAGGGACTTTTGTTTTTTAGTTCTTTTCTATTCAGAGAGAAGTGAATAAGTGGTTGTTTATCGTCATCATTGAAAGTTCAAGAAAGTCAATGAAATTTATTTTACAAACGAGGGAGTAATTAAAGTTGTAAGCGAGGAGAAACGATGAAGAAAGAAAGAAAGAAGTGAAATTAAAATAATGAATGAGGAAAAAAAAAAAAAAAGGTGTGACAAAAAATGAAATAAATTGCTTCAAAAGTTTATTTTAGTTTTTAATTGAAAGGCATCGGAGTGAAACCTTTGGATCCTAAAAGGTCGATATGGGCCACGGCCCACTCGGTGCCCTAGGACAACAACAGATAACCATCACTCACCACCACCACTGACTGAGTACGGTCAAGTCGCGTTGGACACACCGATTCCCGCTAGATCACGGAAGTTAAGCAACGTATAGCCTGTTCAGTACTAAGTTGGGTGACCACTAAGGAATATCAAGTACCGTACCAGGCTGGTCAGCATTTGGTGACATGATCAGTCGAATGCATTGTGGGCATTGGAACTGAAGGGCCTCCCCATTCCCTACCCCTTCCCTCACACCAACCGACCGGCGGATATGAAAACGTCTACAAGTAGAGTTACCCCCTAGGGTGGAGACCGGGAGTCTCGGGGTAACCTCCTGAAAGTTCATATCTCCTTCCAGGGAGCCCGACCACTGCCCACTTTGATAATCACTGAGCTTGACTCTGTGACTAGGTAATAATTTTGCTTAGTCAGATTAAAGGATTAAAAACTTGTTTTTGTCCTTCAACTTTAACAACAAACTTTAACTTAATTTTTTTTATAAACTTCATTTTTTGGTAAAAATGCTTTCTCTCCCCCCAAAGATAAAACCTTTTTGCCAGATTCTAATTTCTTTCGACTTTCAAGAAAAAATAAAAGATCTTTCCTCTAGCATAAACCCCTAGTTTTTCCTTTCAATTTAACCCTTTAAACCCTAAGAAACCCTTATATCTGCCCAGGCAACTTAAGGCAAAAGAACACACACACACACCGATATTTTGTTGACCCTGAATTCACAAAACTACAAACGAGTCACTCGGAGTCGTTCTATTAAAAGACCACATTAGGGTCAACATGTCCGTGCGTTTTATTTTTCCTCAAGCTACTAAGGCCGATATATTGGCCCCTTAAGGTCAAAAGGGTTACTAAAGGTCTTTAAGTTTTGAGGTGTGGTGTTTTTGTGTCGTCGTGCGTGTGTGCATCTCTTCTTAAGGTTCTGTGTTTAGAGAAGTTATTCCAGTTCCTGTCAAGTTACTTTTGGTTCAGGCTAAAAGCTGTACCCCTGCTGCTGCCCCCCACTCCACCTCTGGTATGACTATTTGACCATCATTTTTTTCAGCAATTGATTTAAATTACCTTCAACTCATCGAAATCCTCAGTTGTTGCAACTGCTGCCCAGGCTGGTGAATTACAATCAGTTGTGGTCCAGCAGGTTCCGTGTAGTAGCGCAGCTTAGCTAGAGTAAATGCCACCAGAGGCGGTCCGATCAATGGTCACCCCACTACTACTGACCCTCCCTATCACCCAATGTGGAATGCAACATTGCAACACTTCTGAATTAGATTGGAAAACCCTATGTGCTCCATTAATAAACTGGTGGGGCAAAACTCCCTATCATACACTTGATGCTCTTTGATTATTGGAGGTGTGTGGTAAGTCAGGAGGCGACAAAGTGGAGCATTGGTAAAAGCTCGGACTATGGAATCGTATTACGTGAGTTCAAATCCCAGTCAAACCCATTAGTCACTCCACTTTGACTGCACATTATAATGTGTGTCTAATAGCCATAGCTGACTACTAGACATAGTGAGGCTAACTTGCACAGATCACCTGCTGCACAGCCATTTATATTTGGCATCACTCTAATGTATTGAGTAGAGGGAGCCTATTGCAAACTATGGCCCACGGGCCAGATCAGGTCTGTTACATAATTTCATCCAGCCCACCAAATCTATTCTCACAATTGGTTCATCTAATCTGAAACCTGATTTGAATGATATTTTGAAGCTAGAATGATGGTATCATTCATCACATTAATTTAGTTTTATAAACCAAAAAGGCAGGAATCTATTTAGTTTACCCTGATATCATATTCACTTGGTGAGCACCAACCCAAGTTTGGCACAAGACCATTTTTACGTGTTCTTACCCAGGCTTTTTACATACGGTGTTACCCTTCACCTAGATGAGATGCTCTACCAAAGTAACAAGCCCAATCTGCCCGAAGCAGCTAAAGGTGAATGCAATGGTTTTGACTTGGATTTGAACTTGCGTACTACGATTCTAGAGCTTGAGCTTTTACCAATGCTCCAACTTCGCTGCCCTGATATTTTCTAACAAGATATGTTTTATTTTTCCATGTTTATTCTCTAATATTCTAATTTGGTTACATTTTTTAATTGCAAATGTTTTGCATTATATCTTAGTTGGATATCTTTTAATTTGAGCAGCGACAGTGGAGCATTGGTAAAAGCTCCGGGCTCTGGAATCGTAGTACATGAGTTCAAATCTCAGTCAAAACCTTTGCATTAACCTTTAGCTGCCTCGGGCAGATGGGGCTTGTTTACTTGGGAGAGCATCTCATCTAGGTGAAGGGTAACACCGAATTTAACAACACGTAAAAATGGCCTTGTGCCAAACTTAGGTTGGTGTTCACCAAGTAAATATAGTATCTTTTAATTTTTCCTTATTTATAATGTAATATTTGAGAGAATTAATTGATTTGTTGTGTTTTTTTTATTCCTTTGGTTCACATTAAATTGGGAAATATATAATTTTGCCCTTACATTGAAAATATAATTTATATATTGAGGGCAGCGACGGTGGAGCATTGGTAGAAGCTCGGGCTGTGAGATCGCGTTGCGCGAGTTCAAATCCCAGTCAAAACCATTACTTTCACTTTAGTAGCCTCGGGCAGATGGGGCTCGTTAGCTCGGGAG
>JAUZSX010185007.1:0-16395 GCA_034780655.1 Idiosepius hallami
TGGGTTTATAAATTTACAAATGTGTTTGTTATCCTTATAACATAATATGATTTGATATATATATATATATATATAAAATAGTGAGAAACTGACAGCCATGAACGGCTGTTAATTGTGTCTATGCTAAATCAACTTTATACCAACTATTAGTGGTATTAAGTACTTTACTTTTAAATATATCCCCCATTTCTAGTCAATAAATAGGAATGAGAAAGAAAGAGAATAAGACTAAAATAAAGAGGGAGTCAAGATGAGATGAGTCTATCATGCATGCAGTATGTGTAAACCATTTTCTATATCAGGATTCTTCCCTAATCTCTTCAGTGAAAAATTAAAAGAATATAAGTCAGTCAAGCCCTGACCACAGGGAGTAAGGTTAAGAAGGGGAAAAGAGAATATAAAGAAATTTGAATAACAATAATAAGCCAAAATATAAGGAATAAAAAGGAGGGCTCAGTTTTATTAAGAAATAAGTAGAAAAGTTACACAAAAACAAGAGGTAAGAGTAACGGAACCGAAAGAATTGCTCAGGTGAAATTTTAACTGGGTTGGAGATAGAAGAGGGCATTGCAAAAAGAGTCTTCTTTCTCTTCTCTCTCTCTCACACAGATGGATTACACTGTTAATAGGTACTGGCAGTAGTCATAAATTTTAGTGGAGTTTAAAAAAATGTTTAATTTCAACCTTTTTCACTAGCCTGTATTGCCTTTATTTAAATAAAAAATACACAGCAATAATGAATAAACCCCCTCTTTCAAGTGGTGTTTGTTCTTTATTTGTAGAATAAACTTTTTTACTGATATTTTTTCCTTACACCACCATGGCAGGAAAAATTTTGACATGGTATGCAAGCATGCTATGTTTACTTTTCATGAAAAATATAGGACTTGTTTAACAGTTTGGCACATTTTGGCCTTACAACATAGAAAAAAAATCTAAAAACAGCACCAAATTAAGCAAAGAACGATCTTTATTTTGATATAAGAATTGCCACTTATATTCAAAAAGAAAGGACATAAATATTTGCAAAAATTGGTAATATTATTATTACCACTGCTACAACAACTAGAAATGCTGCAGTTAAAATATTCATTGGATCTGCTACCATTTGGATTAGTTTCTATTCTCTATATTATAAAAGACATTTTAACTTTTTATAATATATTAGAATTGGGACCACTTTATGTGAAATAAAAAGTGTTTAAAAAAATTAACAAAAACTTATTCTAATGTATCATGTTGGTTTAGTAAAATGACAAATTTTTAGCACTTTGGAGCCATCACCATTTTAAAAGTCAATTTTAGGATTATCTGATGAAAAAATATCAATGCAATGGTGAACAGTTGTGTTTGATATGTCCCATACTTGAAAAAAAAAAAAAAGACCAAACCCGGATATAAGGAGCTTCTTACCCAGTTTTGACAACTCTCTTATATCCAGGTTACGCTGTACTTACATCTAAATGGGTTTTGAAATAAAAAATAGATTTTTACTAACCAAAATATATAATGTTTAATGTGATTTACAGATAGATTTTAATGTTTAAAATTCTATAAAAAAAATTATAGAAAAGTATAATTTCTGCTTTTAATATGATAAAATTCAGAGTTTTATTTTACAGAATTCTTTTGTCCACACATGGATTTTTTAAGATAAAATAGTATGCAGTATTTAATCAATAGCTGGAGGGCATGTGGGCATCCATATCTTTCCCAAGGATATTAGTCCAAAAAGTGAATGTAAATGGGACACCTAGGATTGCAAAGTTCAATTGCCTCTTCATTACCCCAAGTGGACTTCCCCCGTCCTCAAAAGTGAATGTAAAGCGAGTAGGTGAAATAAATGGTAAATGTTGAGAACAGATTGAAAAAGAGATGGTCAGTCTGGAGAAAGAAAAGGGGGCAGGGGAGGGGGAAATGATGATGATGATGATGATTGGTGGATAAAGAAAGGTGAGTGTTGTGTCGTGAATGGAAAGAAAAGAAAGAAAAAGAGAGAAGGACAAAGAATTACTTTGAGCTTAAGGAAAATCCACCAAGCTTATCGAGTTCATCTTCAAAAAAGTCACGGCTGCTACGGCTTGGGGCCTCAAATCGGTCAAGGGAACGACTGTTATTTGAATGGCCGCTTGGGGCTTCTTGGTCAATCACTGTCATATCAGACAAGACAGAATGACTGATGCCACTGAAAATAAATAAAGTTTTAAAATATATATATATAAAAACAACAAAAAAAATATGGATGTAGCATTACAGGACCGTCTTATTTTACTTTCGATGTTCCCAAATGTTTTTTTGAAAATGTATATTCAAAATACAAACTATATTAAAAACAAAACTAACTATACACAATTCAAGCTTTTAGAAAACTCAGCCACGTATCAATCCTGTCAAAGACCAAGGTCAAATACATCACCTGTCAATGTGCCTAAGTCTGTTAAATTTTTTAAATATCCTTTAATTTTATAGTAACTCAATTTTACTAGATTCTCTATTTTTACGGCATATCCCCATTATTGGCGATCTGCCTTGTTACATGGAAAGATTTAATTATAACGGAGAGTATTTTATAAATAGTCAAAAAACACAAGTTTTTTTAAGAGAAAAAGCTGCATATAAATTATTGTTTAAAGAATTAACTTTTTGATTAATAAATCATTCAACATTTTAAACAAAAAAATCATTTAAGAAGAAAAATTTAAGGAGCTTTCCAAAAAATTTCGTCAACAGATTTTTACTCAATAACATTTATAACAAAAGAAAAATTAAGGTTTTGAGGTAACCAACATTTCAGGATAATCAACATTTCATATTTTATAACTTTATATGTAATTGTTTTTTTTATTTAGATAATTTCAAAGTTTTTTTTACAACTGAACCTGTTATGAATCAGGTTTGATGAGTTTGTATAAAAATATCTGAAGACATGAACTTGATTTAAAACTTACCGATTTCCTGAGAAACCCATTCCCAATCGTTCAAGCTGTTCAGCTTTCTTTGGGTCTGATATTTTCAACTTCTCTTCTTTTTTCTTCCTTTCTAAACTCATGTCTTGATAAGCAAGTCGCATACTCGTCCTAATAAATCAAATGCAACAAGATTTAGAAACAAACTCACGGCAATGATATACACAAGGGGTAGGCAACCTTTTGCTAATCCTATGCTGACTTAAGGTTTTGAATTATACAATAAGTATATTATAAGTAAGTTTCAAATTATACAGAAAGCCAATAACACATTTATTAAGTCAAGGTCAATATTCTTATTTTACAAAAGATTTTTTTATATATTAATAAATTAAATAATATGTAAAGTAGTAAACAACATTAAAAGAAATAGAATTCCTTAAATGATTTTTTAGGGCTTTATTATTTCTAATTGATTCATAACAAAATTCATACAAAAAACTTAAAGCGTTTGCCTATTGTGGCATTTGGGCCAGAGGTTGCCAACCCTTGATATATACAATTATACACAAAACTTTTTGATCACAATATGTATTATTTAATCCATAGCTGATGGGAATGTGGGGATTCATATCTTTCCCAAGGGTATTACTCCAATATAAAACTAGATTCACCAAGATGCCTAGTAAGGTTGCTAAAAAACGTCATAGACAACTATGTGAGGTAAAGAAAATTTTTAACTGGTTTGGTAGAGTTTAATGATCTATCAACCATTTATGGCTATTTATGGTTTTATGGAGAATTTTGTCTGTTTATTTAATATTTCTATTTTTGTTTTTTGGTTGTGGCATTTTTGTTTTGTTAAGTGCATTGGTAGTTTGAGGATTTATTTGTGGTTTGTAGTATAATTTCTTTAGTGATAAATTTGGTTAGGTGGTAATCAGCGTATTTTTGATTTTGGTAGTTTTTATCTAGTTTTGTGGCTTTAATTTTTTAAATAGAATAAATTTGATTTATATAATTTCCATTCTCTAAATCTCCATGCAAAACAAGTATATAAATTATATTTTTTCAGTAGTAGTATTACCTAACCCATAAAAGAGAAAGAAGAGTTAGACCATTCCTAAATCTGATTGATTTGTTAGTTTGAGTCATTTAATGCTGAAGTTAATTCTTTACAATGAAAAACATAGTTTAACATTATAACATTAAAGTACAATAATGGCAGTAGTAGTAAAAAATAATGGTTTACATTTGTTTTTCCTCATCTTCTTTAGATTTTATTGAAGAAACATGACGCATAGCCTCCATATCTTCTCTCTCTTTATCCAGTTGCTGAGCTCTTGATTCAATTTCAGTAAAATTGGCTTTAACTCTTTGAGCACCAAGCCCTTTCTGAAATCAGGATAATAAAAAATACAAGAATAAGAAAAAACCAATAATGTTTTTGGAAGAAAAAAAGGGAAAAAGAAAGGAAAATCCAGAGTCTTTTATAAAACCTTTGGACCCTAACTTAGCCAATATTTTGGCCCTCTGTGATCCTCTAATACAGTGGTTTTCGAAGTGGGCGGTAACCACCCCTGTGGGGGGGGCGATATGAACTTTCAAGGGGTGCTGGCGAGTAATTAGTTGGATGAGGGAGGGGCGTTGAAATTGTGAAGGGGGGGCTTAGGGCAAATACAGAAAAATATATTGGTTTTGTTAGAAAGGCTGGAAAAATGGGACAATTTAATTAAGAATTTCCCAGTAGGTACAAATAGACATACGTGCCTGTATACCTCCACCATATTTTCTCCTAGATGTACCGTTGTGTGGTGTTCGTTAGAGGGGTGAGGGGCGTTGGCAAAAAAAAGTTTGAAAACCACTGATCTAATAGGACAGCTCTGATTTGGTAGTAGGTAATTTTTCTGTGTGGTCGTTTGCCTTAGGTCAGGTCGCCAGGGCCAATATATTGTCCCTTTAGGGTCCAAAGCAATAATAGAAATTAAAAGTTCAAGGAATGAGAGAGATTTGATGAATAACTTACTCCTTTTCTGGTAGCGGCAGGCTTCTTAGAACCAAGTACAGACTTTCTAGGTTCAGTTTGTGCTGCCTGTGATGAGGAGGAAGAGGACATATTTAATGCAGCTTCTACATTGGGACCCTCAGTTGGATCTGCAAATTAAAAGGAAATAAATAAAAAAATAAATTTAAAGAAGAGAGGCAGAAATTAAATATAAACAGCGAGAGAAAGAGAGAGAATAATATTATATATAGATATCTCTATACTTATAAAAGTGAAAACGTGTTTGTGAAATAGTCTCTAACAAACTATTCTGACAATTTTGGGTCTATATACTCAAAATTTGACATATGGAGGTCTTCAGACTTGGGGAACACTTTCTAATTTGTTTTGAGCTGGGAAAATAGCTGCTAAGGGATTAAAACTTGGAATTACAAAAATCAGATCAAAAAGAACTCGAAAATCAGCATGGAAACATTTGGATCACTAAAATTTGCATAGCACAATGGCAACATACATTTCGTAAATTACAATTAGAATTGACAATTGGAAAGAGCGCTTTTACCATTTATAAAAACAAAGCACAGTAGTGCCTTCCTATATAATAAGCTTTCTTAACTACCTTAGTAGCAAGTCCTCAGCAGCTGGGAACTACTATGTGCATATCAGCAGTTTACTAAAATAATTTTCAGTTTTCGAAAAAGATGACAACAGTTTTTTCTTTTTCAGAAAAAACAATTGGAATTCTAAAATGCAGATTAAAATGAGCACAAGATGAGCATCAAAGCAACCCAGAACAGTACTGATAGAGTTGTATAAGGATTAAAAACAAGTTAATTTTCTTATGATAAACCTTAATAAGTTATTCAATTTGTGTGAACATTAGCAACCAAGTTTAATAATACAAAAAAAAAAATCAGATTTTGATGGCAGATACTTTTTTTGTTAGAAAGAAAAAAGAAAAAAATTATTTTCTTAAACATTAAGTCAAATCAATTTGAAAGGTTCTCAATTCCAAATTTTATATGTTTTGTAGGAATTCTTTTGAAAACGTTTGTTGCTTTGTTTTATGGCATATCAACTCTTTTTTTCATTTTAATGCCAAGAACATTTATTTTTATGTTTTTTGTTGTCAAAAACATTTGTTGAATAGCACCATGTACACTATTTAGTCTCCAAATGAAGAGAGATAAAAGGGGAGTCACACCTTTTCCAAGAGTCTTAGTCTGAATTTGAGCATAATAAAGTGACTGCGATTTGAATTTGCTAGTGTAATCGAAAGTGGTTATCCAGTGTCCCTAGCAGACCCCACCCAAGTTACTAGTGATTTTTAGATATTAATTTGGATGAATGGAGAAGACAAAAAAGAAGGTGGCAATAGGAAGATAGGAGTGGGGGGAGGAGAAAGTCAAGTTTTCTCCTTTTTTCCTTACCTGCTAATTGTGATGATGATGTTAAATTTTGGAGGTTTCCATTATTAATTGGTTGGGGGTCAGAGTTAAGCCTGGCACCATCTGTTATGCCATTTGTTGTGGCAGTTGAACTTAGGGTTGAATTGTTGTCATTTGTGTCAAATGTTTCGGAAAGTTCTTCAAAGAAATCAACTTCTTTTACTGGCGCTGGATTTTCTGTGTTTGTATGAATGTCCAAATGAAGCTGAAGATTTTAAAATATATTTTAAAAATAATAAAATTTATAGCTCTTAAATAAGATATTCTTCTAAAATTAACTACAAAGTTGCAATTGATAGAGTCGATCTTCCTGATGTTAGATGAAGAGGATCACCAGTGCCATACGTTGAAGCCAGGTATGGCACTGGTGATCATTACCATTAGTTTATCCAGTCATTTAATGCTGAAAGTAGTTTTGGTTTGTTTTATTTATATTTGGTGTGTGTGTGTTTTTAGTTCTTTTTTTTTTTTTCTTGTTTCCCTCTAGATTGTTTTTTTTAGTCTAGTTGGATGATAATTATTGAAATAAAGATTTGATTGAAGAAGAAAATAAATTGGTATTTCAAAATTGAAAAAAAAAAGCCTCCAAAACTAATTCAAACCTTCTTTCCTCATTCAACCAAACACTTGAGTGAAATTTCTATTCAATTTTATTTTTCTTTCAGTTTATTTTTAAATGATTTTACATTTAGAAAAAAAAGAAGAATTCAAAGGAAATGAAATGTTATTTAAAATGTATTTTACTTACTTTTGTTCCCTGAATCTTCATCACAGAATGTGCTTGAGAGATGAGTTTTTCTCTGTAGAGACTGGCTGCTCGACTATGATACTTCTGTTGAGCATCGTTTGTTGTGCAGCCATGTTGATGGAAAAAGGATAACTGAAAGACAAGACAGAAAGTAAGATTGGGCTTTGGCAAGGAAAACAATTTTAAATGTGGACAATAATGATAATAACACTGAGTGACAATTTTTTCTTTTGTTTAAAATATTGTCTAGGTTTCTACAAATGATTAAGGCACTGCAGAATCAAGAAATGGCATCTGTTTTTCTCCATCAGGTCAGGTTTTTGAGCAAAGTTGATTTGAAAAAAATCAGATTTTGTGGTGACAAAATTACATTATTGTGCCATTATCAGCTGATTTTTGTCAACACATATAACCACCCAGAATTATTGGACCTGAATATTTGGTGTCATTAAAATAATTGTTTCCAATCAAAACCATTATTCGACATAGCACTTTTGCCCTATCAACTCCTGCTAAAATTCTTCACAAATGCATACATATATAAATGCAAAAACCTAAAAAACGACAAAAACTTAGATTTGCATAAACTTTTCTACCTAGTTTACATAGGAATGTATGGCTAGAAAGAAAGGAAATTTAGTTTATGCAGTTTTAACAAATTTATTATTATGCCTTTTCTTAATGCCAAAAGATAGATTTATCATTCTAAAATAAATGAGGTATCAAATATTTTGTTTTGAAGGAATTAAAAAAAGAGAGAGCCCTATCTGGGCCAGAGGGAGAAGCAAAGAGTTAGATTGGGCGGGGTGGGGGAAACAAATAGGTGGAATTGACTATAGTGGGTATGAAGAGGGTGGATTGGGCAGGGGTTTTTAAAGAGATTTGTCTGAGGGGGACTCGCACGGAGACATATTGAGCCATGCAGGACACAAAGAAGTAGATTTGGCTGGGAGTGGACAAAAAGGTAGATTGGGCCAGGGAGGCACAAGCGGGTGGATTGGGCCTTAGGTGGTCAAGAGAAGACAGAAAGACCAGAGTAATTTGGCGAGCTAAAAAAACCAGACAGATGAGACAAATAAATAATACTTACTGCATTTCCATTTCCTCCAACTTGCATAGATCTTAGTTGTAGCCATGTCCAACTTGTGTCCAATTGGGTTGAACGAATAAAAGTGACATGGACCCCAAGTGATCTGTGCACAGCTGAACAGTCAATGCAGAGAAACACTCCATAAGTGACACTAGCCCAGGTTGGATTATTGCTACCACAGTCAAAACATTGCTGAAACAAAACAATATTTTTTAGAAATAATTTTTGAGAAAACATTGAACCTAAAACCATTTGGAATAACAAATACCAAATTATTGATGGAATGATTTTTAGCATTTTTAAGGATTCAGATTTCAATAAAACACTTGACATTTTCATTATTGATTAGGTTTGATGTGTCTGATATCTGAGTGGACATCCTCTGATTAGATCAAATCTAATAGACCTAACGGCTTTAGAAATTGGAACCTTAAAAGTAATTCTCTAAGGATTATCAGAAAACTTCTATTCTTCAACCACTCAGTGAATGCAGTAAAGAAGCAGCTATAAACCAATTGTGATGTTGCTTTAAGATTAGGATTCTATTATAAATCTTTTTTGGGGGGTGGAGGGGTGCAGAAAAATGTGGAACAGTGATAAAAGCTTGGACTCTTGAACTGAATATAATTCAAGTTCCAGTCAAAACCATCACATTCACTTTCTGTTCCCTCGAGCAGATCACACTGTACGTAAAAATGGCCTTGAGACAGACTTGGGTTGGTGCTCACCAAGTAAATATCATATCAACTCTTTGAGTCATTTCATACTTAGACTGTTTGTTTTCTTGTATCATTCAAGGCAAAGTGCTTTCTTGGCTTTGTTTATGAGTTTGAATGCATTATTTTTTTCATTTCAGATAATTTCATATTATTGAGAGTGGAATATTTTTTAATAGAGTTTTTATATTTAGTATTGTCAAGTCATATTTTATTATAGAAAGAAAAAATAAGTTTCTTTTCTGTATTTTTTTTAGGTCAAGAAAACAGGTGAACTTGGTTTGAGTGGGGGTGATTCTGTGAGTTAATTGCAATAGAAAGAAAAAGTTAACTCCACCCTGCAGAAGAAAAGGTGTTGGTACTAGAATTTTAGGAAGGTTTAGGTTGGGTGCATGAGAGACACTTGGGTGCCAGCTGGTGTCAATAAGTCAATACAGTATTGAACAACATAGAGTGAGACTAAATGATAATACCACAACCACTTTAAGTTTAATGAACAAAAATCTATAGAAATTTGTTTTGGTCATTAATGTATAGAAAAATCCATTTTTGATCCATTAAATAGAAAGGTTTATAAAAGCAAACTTAAAAGAATTCATTTCTAGAACGTTTATTAATCTTCTCTCATCATTTTTTAGAAAGGAGGGAAGTCTGTAATGTAGTCGAGTGGTAATGGCTCAACTTGGGAATTTGAAAATGGATTCAAATCCCAGTCAGTCCAATTCACCCATTTGTGATCTAACAGCTTGGTAATAAAGGAATTCCTCTTTTACAACTAAAACTGTGGATCAAATAGCTTTAGGACTGACTGCTATTAGATTTGTTTAAAAAAAAAAAGTTCCAGCATTAAATGATTTGAAATGAACTTACAATTGGTCAGGATGCATGAAAGTTATTAGTTGCTGCATTATATTAAAAAATGTGTGACATACATTGTTATTAAATTAGTTTAAAAATACTTTGTTATTTTTATATATCCTTAAATGTTGCTAATATTTATAGATGGTGAAAAGTACACTAAAGAAATCTTAGGAATTAAAAATGGTCTAATCTTTGAATAAAAATAAGACCTACTAAGTAAAATAAATTTTCCATTACTAAAAATTGTTAGACCCGCCCCTCCCCCCCCCAAAAAAAAATGGAATTTATAAAGAAAAAATGTCTCAACCAAAAGAAATTCAGATCCTTTTGATAAACTAATTCTTAGGCAGAAAAAAAAGCTCTTTTAATTTCTACAAATTTGTTTGAGACAAAAATAAAAAATGTTTAGAAAAATAGAATTTTCAATTTTTTTTTATTTATCTTGCTTAAAAAAAATCAAAAAAAAAATCTAATTAATATTTTTTCCTTTGAATTTTTAGCAACATTCTCTTCTTAGCCAGCATTAAATGATCTCATCAAAGCAAACCTGTTATTAACTCAGGATTTGCATTCCTTTTTTTTTTCTTTTTATGACACATCAAACTTTGTCAACCATCTGTTAAAAAAAACAAAAGTCAGGCACAATTTATTTCGGAAGTTAATTGTTAAGGGCTTCCTTATTTAATGGGTTTTAATAAGAAAAACGATTAAAAGAAAAAAAAATTTGATCAAATATCAAACATTTTATCTGACTTTAAAACAGTACTTAAATCTCAGCCTGAAAACTGTTACATTTCACTGCTTAATGATTGGTAGGACATGTGATTAGAGTTAGCTTGAGGGTTTCATTTTTTTTTTTTACTCAGTGAAGTTGTGTAAACTGCTTACACCAGACAATTAAAATTCTATTTATGCATGAAAGAGACTCAGCTATCATTTCTCTTTTTTTTAGATAAATAAAAAACAGACATGAACAAAAGCTCAGCTTAAACTGAATTTTTTTTATCTAATAAGCACATAATATCACTTAACAATAGCACTTCATAGAAAATTTTATAAAAGACAATAAAAAAGTGATAGATAATTTAAAAAAAAAAAAAATGAAAATAAAAAGTTATGTACATACATATATCTGTTTAAGATTTTATATTTCAAAATATTCAAAACAGAAAGAAAGATAGCATTCTTTACAGCTTACTTATGTGTCTTTTGACTCAGGTATGTTGTTGTTGAGATTCAACTCAATTGTACAGCTTGACAGCAGATCAAAAATGAGGTGATAAATAGGGATGTGACAATATTCTTTTATTAAAGAATATGCTTATCACTTCCCTAGATATTAGGGATGTGACAAGAATATTTTTAATAAAAGTATGTTGTCACACTCCATTAATAAGTGAAGAATTAAAAGAAATGGTAAAAATGACGAAATAGTCAAGTCTATGACAAGAATAATCTTTAATAAAAGCATATTATCACAGTCTTAGTGATAAAGGAATAGTAGAGGAAAAAAGATAAAGAGAGGTTAGATTTTGTTGGGTTCTAGTCCAACTTTAAGGCAGGGCTAACACCTGAACCAATATCCAACAATAATTGGATTTATTCTGAAAGAAAGAAATCAAAGAAAAAAAGACTAAAGTATTTTTAACCTTCAACTTCTTAATTATGAAATATGGTATATGAATAAGATTGTTTGCATTTTAATTTCAGGGAAAAAAAGCACTAAATTTAACTGATAAGAGATAAATCCCTTTAGATTTTAGGATATATTAATTGACATTAATGTTTTTGTGTTAAGTCAAACAACTCAAATGTCAGAATGTAAAAAGTAAATTAGAAAAATTAATTGAATATAAATTAGACAAAGATCTTAAAAAAAGTGATAATAATATTGAATCTATGGAATATGAAAAGTAATTCACATTTTATCTATCAAAATAATGATATATTTATTTTATTCCTGAAAGATATCTAATTTTAGACGATTGAGGATTTATACCATGAGTTTGCTATGAACATATAATTAGAAGAGACAGCTAATTTCTTATAATGTATGTAACAAGAAATAAGGTTGAAATTTTTTAGTTACTTATTTAGTTACTAAATCCAAATTTGAAAAAGAAATTGGGTCGATATAAGTATTGGATGCAAATCCATATAATAAACCTAAAATTAAAAGACAATTATTATTTTTGTTGTTAAAAGGCAAACTTATATCAAGAGAAAGAAAAAGAAAATGTTAAGTTTATATTCTATTGCTGTCAGGATTCTAATTTTATTGTTGAGAGAGGGAAGTGAGGGTGTAAATATGGTTAAGTCAGAAAGTAAACCTGTACCAGTCAGGATAGAAGTGGGGAGGGATATTATGGTTAAAAAATTTCTAAATGAATTGTTAAAAAAAACAATAATTGTACAACTGGACCCATACTAAATTTTGTATGGCAGATTCATACCCTTCTTAGTGGTATTTGACTGGAAGTAAAGATAAAATGACAAGGACATAGACTGGTTAGCATAATTCCAAAGGCCAAGCACTTAACATTTCCTTGCTAAATCTTTCATTGAATTAAAATATAAAAATATGGAGAATCAAGATTGGTTGAATTGACATATTTAAAAAAAAAAAAAATTAAAATAGTTTTAATACAATTTTTTTTAGGTATTGTATTATTTAGCTGCCTTGGGTGGATGGGGCTCATTAACTCGGTAGAGTATCTCATCTAGGTGAAAGGCAACACTGATTTCAAAAGCCTAAAAAATGTCCTCCAGGTTGGGGTTTGAGCATAGGGATAGCGACTCTTTCTCTTAAAACAGGTATGATACGGAAACAGCATAAAACAAATTTGCTGCCCAACGCACCACTGAGTGTAAAGGTTGATGATGATTCTATTATTTAGTTTTGTTAATCATCAAGTTTGACAGTTTTGTGATCAAGCCAATCCACCTAAATTAAAGTGATCCAGGAGAAATGTGACAGATCGTGAAGAATGAATATATATAATGACATATGGAATAGAAATGCAAACTGATTAACTCTTGATAAATAATCTATAGATAATCCAGTCTTTATTGGCAAAGAGGAAGAGTTCATGTGCAATATTTGAGGGATGGCGGGTAGGAGAGGGATGAGAAGAAAGACAGAAGAGTATTATAGGATTATCTCTCTTTTTTTCTTTTTTTTTTTTTTTTTTAAATAAAACTCACTTTTGGAATAGAATTTAAAATTGATTCACATTATTTTATTTATTTGCCTTCATTTAAATAATAATTGAACTTTTAGCCCCACTCCTTTATTTTCTCAGCATACACTCATTCTGTATAATTGTAACTCTGACAAATATCCATGGACAAGGTAATAATCGAGGATTTCCTTCTTCATGCTTCTCAGTCTAACTAAGGAGGCAATGACTTTTGCTCAATTAAACTCAATGCAGTTGTAATATGTGCCATTAATTTGCTTAGTACTGAAGCAACCAGTTACATATCAACCCTTTAGGCTGGCTACTGTGATGATTCTTTTCAAGTTTCTGAACACCAGATAAATATTCATTTTTAATTTATTTTAATGTGTTTTTTATTATATTTACAATTTCTTTTTAATGGCTGGCTCCCACTCATTCCGAGTATTGGGTACATGTTATCTTCTCCCTTATCTTTTTTAATAAAAAGAGAGGGAGTGTGTTACTCACTGAGGATGTTGTTTTGGGTGGCTATCATGACTGCCATACACAAGAAAAATTACCTATTTAAGTTTTTCTTTCTTCTTTTTTTAAAAAAATTAACTGGTTATGGTTTTTAGAAATGATTTAATATAAATGTTTCTAGTGTGTGTGATCTAAAAATTCCATTCTATTCATAAAATAATAAAATAACAAGAATTGAAAATCAAAGTCAATCATTAAACTGGAAATGAATTTTTATAAGATAATAAATAAGATTTTTTTTTTCCTAATTAGTATTTGTCTTGATAATGGAAATAAAAATTATTAATAAACTTATTTTTGTTGTACTAAAACCTAGCTGTTTTCTTGGTGTGATGAAAACGAAAACCTTTTTAATCAGGAAAAGAAAGGTTTTATTCAACATAAAACACAACATGATAACAAAACAGAAAAACGCGCCAAATTTAGGTGCTATTTAAACATCACGCATGCGTGCTAATCGCTACATCATCATCATCATCATCATCATAATCACAACAATAGCCAAATTATTTTTAAAAAAGTTGAACACATCTAAAAAAACAAAAAAAAAAAAAATAACTCCCAATGAAACAAACAAACCACAAAAAGCAAAACAACAAATTTAAAGATTAAAGAAAAAATAGAAACAAAAATAAATAAGTAAAAAAATATCTTCTTTCGATTAAAATCACTAAACAAACTAAATAGATAAATCCTATGATGAAAATATTAAATATGTCATTTGTTTTTGGATAGTTACATATTTGGGAAAGTTCAATTGGGGCAGTTGATATGTAGTTGGACTTCAGAAGCGTAATACACGTTTTCGAATCCCTGTTGATTCATTTGCGTTTATAATTGGACTTATTCTTTTTTTGGAAGGGTATGAATCACTACATTTCTTCCAACTATGGCGAATTTTGTGTTAATAAGATAACTATGAGTGAACAAAAAAACAAAAAAATATTTTTAAAAAAAATTGTTCTCGGCAATTAACGACTCATAAACTTTGATATGCCGTAAAACAAAACAAACAAACGTACGCATTTACAATTACAGAGAGCAAATGGTTTAAATAATTGCACTTTTGAATCATTTATTGGCGAGTTCAAATTCTAAAGGAACCAGTGCGTTCAGTTTCGGTTGCTTCATTTAATTAACTCTAGAGAGTTACTTCTCTAAGTGAAGAACTAACCAGGTTCCTTAAAACCAGCCAGATGCGGCTCCAGACTTTTGGTTGATGGCTAATCTACGGGTATATAAACTCTGAAAGATAAAACTTATAGTTTTAGGACTCAAACACATGGAAAATCTGCCATGGAACACCTAACTACAGGGGAAAGTCCTCGTGGGATTTTGAGTAGGTTGTTAGAATTTATAATCGTAATACGTGAGTTCGAAATCTAGTCGTTCCATTTCTTGGGAAAGGTATAACTCCACATTTCCTCCCACTATAAATTAAATAGTGCATCTTGTGTTATAAAAAAAACGTGTGTACAAAAAATAATAATGATAAAAAATGATTGTTCTTGACATTAAAAAGGTTAATATGCCGTAAAAACATACGAACCTGACTACGGCCTCGTGTCAAATCGAAATTCCATGCCTAACTGGATAATTAATCATTCATCTTTATTTTCAGAATTAATTAGTTTGTTTTACGACATACCAACCTTTTTATTTCATTTAATACCGAGAACAACCATTTTTGATAAACGTTCTTTTGTCCACACATATTTCATTCTTTATTTAATCGATAGCTGTGGAGATTCATAACTCTCCCTTTCTCGAATTATTGAAATTGAAATTATTGAATTATCATTAATGGATTCGAACTCGTGTATTGCGATTTAGAAGTTCGACTGCATATTGACTGCCCTAAGTGGATCTCTCCGAGCATTAGCGAATCCTATTAAAAGTCATTTTCAAAATCATACATTCACAAAGATCAACTTTCGAATTTAATCGAAAAAATTACGCCTCTCCATTTTTTTTCAGCCACAAATGAAACGCAGAAAAACAATACTGATTGCAAAAGCTCCGGGGAAATTAATTATTTTCCCTTTAAACTGAAAGCAATTTTCTTTTTATTGATTTACGAGAAACCTTAGATTTACAACCATTTTTTTAATTTACCGCGGGAAAATTATTTCTCTTTTCCAAAATCAGCTCATTTACAGAGATTTTTATAAAAACAATGGAGATTCCGTATTTGAAACATCCAGTTTTTTTTATAAAATGAAGATTCATAATTTATAAAATTAGCAAAAAATAATCTTATCTTTTTATGAAATAAAGATTTATAATTCATAAAATTAGCAACAAAATAATCTTATCTTTTTATGAAATGAAGATTTATAATTTATAAAATTAGCAACAAAATAATCTTATCTTTTTATAAAATGAAGATTTATAATTTATAAAATTAGCAACAAAATAATCTTATCTTTTTATAAAATGAAGATTCATGATATATAAAATTAGCAACAAAATAATCTTATCTTTTTATAAAATGAAGATTCATAATATATAAAATTAGCAAAAAAATAATCGTTTTTTTTTTTAATAAAACGAAGATTTATAATATATAAAATTAGCAACAAAATAATCTTATCTTAAATATATACATGTATAGAGGTTGAAGTAAAAAAAGTATTCTCTCAATGAACTTGACGGTTAAATCTTGGTAGAGAATACGATAAATATTGTATTTACTTGGTGAGCACCAAACCAAGTTTAGCACTAGGCCATTTTTACGTGCTCTTACCCGGGCTTTTTACATTTGGGGTTACCCTTTACCTAGATAAGGTGCTCTGCCGAGTTAACGAGCCCCATCTGCCCGAGGCTGCTGAAGATAATGCAATGGTTTTGACTGGGATTTGAACTCGCGTAATACGATTCCAGAGCCCGAGCTTTTACCAATACTCCACCGTCGCTG
>JAUZSX010185116.1:0-16392 GCA_034780655.1 Idiosepius hallami
TTTGAACTAACTATCACTAAATATGGCACCCATGGGTGTTCATATGCAGTTTGAACTAACTATCACTAAATATTGCATCCATGGGCGTTAAAATTCAGTATTGCCAACGCTTCATTATTCGATTCCTTACTATCACACATTAGAGGGTCATACCATCCACTTTGAAAAACTTCTCACTTGGACGATTGCGTATTACAATTTCGTAGTTCGACTGCCTACCTACTGCCCCAAGTGGACTTCCTTGGCCAAATATGATCTTCAAGGGAACGACTGGGTTTCGAACTCCTGCATTACAATTTCGTAATCCAACAGCATATTCACAACCATTAAGTGGAATTCCCTGGCCAATTCCGACTTCCCACCCACTTCCCCAAGTGGACTTCCTTGTATCTATATTGTTAATGTTGGCATTGGAATCGACAAGGATCTCAGTCCGTATGTGAACGTACACGACTGGGATTCGAACTCGCATATTACGATTTCGTAGTCCGACAGCCTTCTAAAAATAATTATTCTCGGCATTAAATGACCAAAAAAAAAAAGGTTCATATGAATTAAATAATGCATATTGTGTTATTCAAAAACTAAGGGTGCTAAAAAAGAACGGTTATCTAAAAATGATTGTTCTCGGTATTAAATGACTAAAATATTTCATATGAATTAAACTGCCTACTTATTATATTTACTTGGTAGAGAACCTAACCAAGTTTGGCACAAGGCCATTTTTACGTGCTCTTCTCCGGGATTTTTACATTCGGTGTTACCCTTCACCTAGATGAGATGCTCTCCCGAGTTAACGACCCCCATCTACCCGAGGCTGCCCCTAGTGAACTTCCCTGGCTAAATATAATATTTACTTGGTGAGCACACCCAAGTTTAGCACAAGGCCATTTTTACGTGCTCTTACCCGGGCTTTATATATTCGGTGTTACCCTTCACCTAGATGAACTGCTCTCCCGAGCTAACGAGCCCCATCTGCCCAAGGCTGCTAAGGTGAAAGCAATGGTTTCGACTGGGATTTGAACTCGCGTACTACGATTAACTAAGGTATATATATATATATATATATATATATACACCTTAACTCTCAGGCAGATGGGGCTCAGAGCAACATTGCCATTGGGCAGATGGAACTCAGGGCAACACTGATTACAAAAGCCTAGGGACGAGCCTTGCTAGTAATTAGATGGGTGACCATTCAAGAATACCAGGTATTCTATCTTGTGCCGCGGGTCGTAAATACCCAGGTTAGTGTCTAAAGGTACGGTTAAACCACTGGGTAGATGTACCCTTATTCTTTAGCTAGACAGGCTGGGGACCACTTATGAAGTTTGAATTCTTATCGGATTTACCAGAGAACCATGTGTGTTGAGTGGTTGAGCCAGCTAAACTTCTACAGGTCAGCACGCCATCACACACAACTTAACTAAAATAAAACGGCTCATTTCTCTTTTCTATTGATTTGGATACTACACTGTTGGGTATGTTTATTATTTCCATCATTACTGTGTGTAAGTCTTTTACTGAGTAAAGTATATGATTAGATATTGTTTAAAAAAAAAAAGAACTGTGCAAAAAGTTGGATAAATTTATGATTGAATATATATCGATATTTATCCTTTCATTATTTTCAGTGTGTGTTTGTTTATATGTACTGTGATTTCAAAATGCTATTCAATGTAAGAACCATATGCTGTATTTAAAAATGCTTTGAATAGTCTATTGTAAAGAACACACTATGAATTTATGAAGTATATTCTTCAATTAAACAATAAAGAATGGTTTTCTGAACACAATATATCACCATACATCTTTTTTGACTATGAGATGTTTGTTTGTCATCCAGAAAATTTACTAAAATGACTATACACTTCCATTTTTTTTATGTTTTTTTTTTACCTCACATTAAAATAGTATCAACAATATTTGGTTTGTGGCACTTCATTAAAAATTAAAATCAAAGAGAATCAAAAATATCTTTATTGAAATTGTTGCTTTGATTTCAACAAATATAAGATTTTATTGTAAATTTTACAAGTGTGTTTTCAATCATGGCAAAGAAGTGACTGGTAAAAGAGAAAAAAATTGAAATGTTACCAGAACTTTTTCATTTTCTTTCCAACAACTAACAATTACATACAGCTAAAAATAAAAATGACCATACTTTTAATTTGTAAAGGTTAAGATTTCATTAGGAACAAGTGAATAGAAAAAAAATCATCTGGAGACTGTTTTTTTGGGGGGTGCCCCCCACCAGGATTTTAAATGAAATATTGACAATGAAATTAAACAATTTTGTATGAGATAAAACAGAGTCAGCACAAAATGCAAATATCATTATACAAATTATTTAGGCTTTTACTCTCATATTTATCGTTATAATGTCGTGATGATGATGATTAAGAAATCTCTCAAATTCCAACAACCTTATTTGCCAAGTGAATAATTCATAGTTAATTCAAGAAACAAATATTTGTATACAAATTTTCTCTAGGGAAGCAAACAAATTCAGTTCAACTTGTTTAATAACATCATTACAAGACTATAACTTTCTTATAGTGCTTAAATTACATTATTTGAAAAGCAAGCTGAACTTTATTTGATCAAAAAAAAAAAATGGAAAAGAGAAATAGAAGTGATGCTAGAAGAAAATGTTTGATTAAAGAAATTCATTTGAGCAGATCATTCAAATAAACTAATTGCTAGACTCATTGTCTTCCTTTTTTTTTCTAAAGTCCAAAAAAAAAACTGAAGGGAAAAAAAAACACTTTTTGCTAATGGCTACAGAAACTATTAATTCAACTATGATCAATGAGTATAAATATTATCTCCTTCACAGTTTTGGAGAGTCCAGTGTAATTCTCAGTGATCCTTTTAGCCAAGTTTGAGGCAGACATGTGATTCTCAAAATCCACTTCAAACAAAGGATTATAATCACATGAATCAATGTTAAAACTAATAAACATGAAACCAGACAGACATAAATCTTATCTTGGTAATTTGCTGTGCATTTATCATAGAAACAATGTCACCTTATGCACTTATTCTTATAAGTTATTTACAATAGTTTCTAGATTAGCATCTTTTTCATTTATGATATCTTTGGTAGAGTTGGATTTACCGCAAAACAGCAGATTAATTAATTCTTACTAAAATTGTGCAAGATGTAATATTATTACTAAGAAATCATTTTTCTAATATTAGATATGGTAAATTAAAACAGTGATATTTAAAAGATATGGTTTCACAGAATTCTTGTTAAGTAGATCTATAAAGATCTATAATAGATTTTGAATAATAAAACAGATTCCTACTTCATAATTCAAGAAAGAGAGCTCTCAAAATAGACCTAAAAACTTATCAATTTAAAGTAAAGCAGGAGAGTAATAACACAAAAAAAGGATTGTCTAACTGTAAAAGCATGCAGCAATAAATATTTAACAATGGCTAGCATTTAATATGGAATAAATAAATCAGGATCCATGCTTGAAATAAAAATAAAATGAGCCAAGTTTTTTTCTTGTTAGGTTTACAACAGATAACTATTAGATTTAAAGGTTTGAATGCAAGTTAATTAAATACTTCTTACCAATCTATCATTAATCAGTTTTGTTTTGGGGTTTTTTTAGCAGTAAAAGTGGCTGCAAAAGACACATTATTAGACTGGAAACTAATAAATGCATGATCAAGTAACTTTGCAGAAAATTTGTCAAATATGGTCAGGGTTTTTTGTGAGGGAGGAGTTTTGAAATAATCTTTTTCTTAAAAACCTATGCCATAAAATTAACATAAAATGATTTGGATAACACAGTTTTACATGGTCGGAAATACTAAAAAAAAAAGAAAAGGAAAAAGAAAAGGAAACTTGGCAACACAAAGACAATCTGCAGATTAAATGAAAAATACATTTAATCTTCAATAATCCCAATGAACAGAAAGAGAAAAGATAAGGCAACTTCAGCTCAATTAAAAAATAAATTTTCATTAATTGTATAGAATTAGTTCATAAGTCAAGTCAGTGACTATGACCATGAAACATCAAATTTGAATTATCAACAGAACAGGAACTTCTTTTTCCTCTGACTGCAAATTGAGTAGCAAAGTAAACTTAGACTTTGACTCACCACCTAAATTTTTTCAGGCGACATCCTTATTGATTTTAAAAGATATCTGGTTTTCACTGCCTTGTACTGAAACATTCCACATGTGAAATGCTAAAGGGTGCCCCATAGCTATTTTTGTGAATGACTTGCATTACAGCGGCAATCTGCCACTAAAGCACTTTAAATGCAGTCTTATATGCAGGAAGTGAAAACTTTTTTCTATTTCAAACTAGCAGATGTAAATGTTATGGATATTAGATTTCTGTTCCTTACACACACCAATCACAAATGGGTGAGAAAATCTTAATAGACTTTTTAGTTTATTGAGATTCATTCACATATTTGAACACAATATAAAAAAAAAACAAATTGTATTTTGAAAAAAAAAAGAAATTTGAGAAATTCAAGGTTGTCTTAATTTTTTTCAAGAGAGAAGATCTATTCATAATATTTCAAAATTCATTAAAGAATTTTGTGCTTTTGAAAAGGTTTTTTGAAGTAACACAAATGAAATATTTAACCATGTTTAATTTAAATCTAAAATTTATTCACACTAACTTTTATTTTAATAATTGGCAATTAACAAAAAGTGGTTTAAAATAATTTTTTTATACTATTAACATAGTATGAACTTCACATGTATGTTTTATATTAGATATTTTCTAACAGTGAAATTAATAATAAGAAATGAAATAACATGTGGAAAAATGTATGATTATTGTTGAATAAGATGTTTTCAATAAACCATGTAGTTAAAACTGTCTAGAAAAGTTTATAGAATTGAATTAGACAAACACAGTGGTGACTGTGTGATGCAAATTTACTTATGCGGCTTTTTGCATAGCCCAGTTCTAAGCTCTAGGTAAAAAGTAGCAATCTTCTACAGGTGAGAAAAAAAACTAGACAGATACGAACTAAAAATCATCAGAGAGATAGATCGAGAGAAATGCATGGCAAGAGAAAGAGGGTAAGCTGCTTGAGAACATGCAACAGAGAGTTATTTATTTAACTAGGAACACCCAACCCCAACCCAGAAACTGGCTAAGTGTTTCACCAAAACTTGGAACTTTTATATTGTCTAGAGTGATAAATCTATAATTCTTACTTTAAGCAACTCAAAAGTAAACTGAAAAGAAGAGAATAGTAATAAAACAATTTAAGCACATTCTTCTGATTTCATGTATTGTGCATTAATATTTTTCACCTGCAATAGTTAGAAACTGTATAAAGACATTAATTGATTGATAAAATAATTTATATGATGAGAGGTTGGATAAGTACATAAAACTCAGCTTTAAGTAACAAAAATCTCAGTTGGTCAGATTTTTATTGAGATCATAAACCATTAAATTTATTAGCCTTATTGAATACATCTGATTTGTAAGCAAAGAAAGGTAAATCTACTAGTTTATAAGGTTTCAGATAATTGGTTGCAAATACATAAAATTTCTTCATTGAAGTTTATAGACCATTTTAGATGCAGTATGAATGATAGAATAATCAAAATATACAAGTTGTTAGTGCGGTGGCTACTTTTAATGGCACACATTTTACTCAATGCCTAAATGAGCTAAATATATATATATTTTATATTTCCTTTCGAGTAATATACCTAACAGGTTAGGACAGAACAGCACGTAATAGATGAATTTGGTATACAGACTTTTCATCACCCTACATTTCTTCACTCAACTATTAATCATAATATATTATTCGCTAGACTTTTAATCAAATGTTTTTTTTCATTATGTGGATGGTAAATCAATCCAAGAATTTTAATCACTTGGGGATTTTTGAAAGCGTTTGAATGGTGTTAGACCAAATATGTTTTCTCTAAAAAAGATCTTTTTTCATCTCATTATTTATCCATTTTTTTTGTAATCCTTTAGGATGATGATTCTTTATAATATGTATATAACCATTTTTGTGAATAACCCAAAAATTGTCAAAGGCCTTAAAAATTTAACATAATAAAAACAATTACATAAATAACATTATTATATAAATAAATGTAATTTTTTTTTTTTTTGGGGGGGGGGTAATTGGAAATTAAAATTCTAGATGTTGGGGTGATAAATTGTTCTTGTGATAAAAAAAACATGTGATTAAAAGTCTAGTGATTATATTTCCATGAATAATAGTCGGTGATGAAACATAAGTCAGTGAGCAGATGAATTTATCTATTCTTTTAGTTTTTACTGTAATAAAGATTCACAAATGCTAATTTGCTAATAGGCTTTATCTCCAGAAGATTCATTTCTAACAATTTTGAAACTGTTAAATCATGAAATTGAAAAAATTATAATTCATAAGTAATGATAAAATATTTTCCCCAGTTAATTGAAAACTTGAACAGGATTTTATCAGAAGTTTCAGTATTATTTAATTAAAATTTAATTAATCAGCAAAGCTTGTTTTTAATGAATATTTTCATACAATACACACAAAGAACTTTTGTTAAAATTTTATCAAAAGGTTCTTTATTGTCTTCTAATGAATAAAGATTTTTCTATATGAATGAGAAAAAAAAAAAAACATTACTGTTGTATCAAGGTATTCAATATATATAATATATTCTATTATTAAGTAATGTTCAATGCTTAGACTAAGAATTTTTAAAAGATATTAGATAATATAGCTTGGTTATAGGTTATGATTATATTTTTTTATATTAATATTTACAAATATATTTCTGATGCTTTAGTCAGTTTTCTCAGAAAAAAATTGGTTAGCTTAATGTAAAATTTAGTTTTTTTATTTTCAAAAGATGGTAGATAGAAGTTAATGTTTATTTAGAAAACAGAAAATTATAAATGGAAAGAATAATAACAAAATAAAATTACACAAAGTTGTTTAAATCTTAAAAGAATGGAAAGAAATAAAAAAAAAACAAAAAAAAAAAAACACCAAAAATTAATAATAAAGTTCAACATTCTAACAGATTAAACAATAAGAATAGTAGAAAAAAATATGATTCAATATTGTAAAAGGTAAAAAAAAATTATTCAATGTAAATTTACATGAACAGTCGACGTAGCTCAGTGGATAGACAATCGGACTTCAGAACCGTGCTACGCGGGTTTGAATCCAAGTTGTTCCTTCTACGTTAACATGTCGACTAATACCCTTGGGAAAGGTATGAAGCCAAATCTTCCCTCCAGCTACGGCGGATGTGGCAGATGATGTCAACAGTGACACAACGGCACTGAGGGCGGTTGAAGGCTGCAACAGAGGATGGCCTTCACTTGTCATGGTTCTCTCCGTGCCATTGGAACAAGGTTAACCTCTGCCAAAGAGTTGTGTGGTGACTGCAGGTGCATCAGTTTCCCCACGTTAAAAGACATCTCACACAGGCGTCCTCCACGAAAGGGTCCACAGATCCAAGATGGAGGACAGTCATACTCGACAATGAGTGACGCCAAGAGGGATAGACATGAACATAACATGGAGATTAAATTATTAGTTAAAGAAGAGATAAAGTATTTCTGAGTTGTTTTAAAAAAAGAAAGAAAGAAAACCACTTGAGTATTTTTTTTTAAATTTGGAATGTAAATTCTGTATTTAAACAGTGATATAATTTCTATCAAATAATGTAAAAAGATGTAGACAAAAAAAAACATTATTTACACAGAATGATATGAGGGGTTAATTAAATCTATAAAATAGCTCAATGTTTTTTTAATTATATTTTACTACTGTCTAGCAGTATTTAGGGTTTCAAATATTTATTGCAAGGTTTTGTTATGTGGGCATAATAAGCAAAACAATAAATCACCGCCCCTACACCCCACCCACCCACCGAAAAAAATTGTTAGATATATCTATAACTTTGCTTTTGATACTTGAAGTATAAAACAATTCTCACTTTCACTGCCATGTAAATTGAAGTTTCCTTTGACAAAAAAAGGTTTCAAATAAGTTTTAGAATGCAATTTATAAATACAATCCTAGATTTTATTCCCTGAACTAAAGTAGTACCTAATGATATTCTATGTTATTATAATTAATAGATTCACCCCAAGTTATTAAGCTCCTAGCAACTTTTTTGATAAAAAAAAGTAATCTAGCCAAATTTTATTATAACTTTATTAATAATGCTAACAAAGATGGGGCATGAGAACTAGTTTTTGGTTGGTTTGTTTTTTTTTTAAAAAAACACAACAAAAACAAATAATCCATTAAAAATATAAAAAACAACACTAGGTTTTAAAAATGATAGATAAAAAATATATATATATATATATGAGTAACTTTATAATACCAGAGGGAGACCAAACATTATGAAACCAATAAAAGTAAAGATGTAGACAAAGTCCAAATAATTGATCATACCTCATCTCAAGGAGTTTCAAAAATAGTTTTCAAGTTACTTTTTGATGGGATATCTTGACTTTGGTTTCAAAATACAATTCGGACAAAGACAAGTTAAATCGTGATTGCTAGTTAAGAGGTTGATATTAAAAGTCTACAATTCAAGAAGGATTTCATAATGTAATCAGTTCATCTTACTTTGATAATGAAATGTATTATTAATTTTTTTTTAAATGCTTTTTAAAAATTTAATCAAAATGAATTTCTATTTTTTTCTTTTTTTAATTTTTAGGCTGCCAGCTCAAATTTTTATACCACTGTAGATTTTTCATTCTCTGATCGTCACTTAAGTTGAAAGAAAAAAAAAAAAATAGGCAAATACTCCAATACTCCTCTGAAGATTATACTTTTTTCTCTAAGTATGGATGTTGCACATTTGTGAGAATTTAAATAAGCACACAATCCCTATGAAAAGCATGGTTGATGGCAGTGAGTATTGTTGCAATAAACAAAAAGCTGAATTAGGTTTTGGGACAAAGCTAGCAAAAACTTTAGCATCCTAACACACATCATTGATTATTATAAGAGATTTGTATCTTTTATATGTCAAGTAGATGGAGTCAATTATTAAACAAAGAACTGAATGGTTAAAGTTTTGAGACTCAGGTTGAAGACTAAGAAAAATAAAATTTAAAGCATATGGCTTGGTTGATCTTTTTTTTTTTTTTTTTTTTTTATTTATTTAAAACCAAATAACCCTATAGCCATGTGTGAAAGAAAACCAAAAAAAAGCAATTAATTTATTTTTTAAAATTAATTTAAAATAAATGCAAGGACTTAACATTTCCCATTATAAGAAAATGGATTTTCTTTTTAATAAAATCATTTCACATAAGTTGCCAAGAAAATATTAGAAATATTTTATAGCTTTTCTTTTATTGGCTAATTATATATATATATCATCTTGGCCCTAAAGCATAAAGTATAGACTACTTTGACTTCATGCTGGTTTTAACAATGTATTGAATTCTTTTCATAGAATTTATAGCATTCAAAAATGAATTTATTAAATGTCAAAAGATTCTAAGAGAGCAATTTTTTTTACTTAACATCAATGTAAGTTATTTGATAACACACACTTATTACACTATCCACTTCTAATGTTATCAAGTGTTTCAACACTAGCAAACTTCAATGATAGTTGCCAACTGAATAATCATCCTAAAAGTGTTTCTCGCCACCCAGTATTGATTGAATTGAAGGAAAAAAAAAAAGAAAATGAGGAATAAAAAGCAAATAGTTGGCTCTAGTTGATTTATGGACTGCTACTGATGAAAAAAAAATGAATACAAAATCTCTTTCTTTTCAGTTCATATTTGTGTCCTGAGAAAATTGTTCAATGAAAATTTATCCCAAAAAGTTCAAGCAGAATTTTTCATTTCCTGTTTGATTGTAAAATATCTCCCTCTCCTATTCAATATCTACCTAAATTCATTCATCCAGTCCTTAATGTGTATCATCTTATGATGATAAGCATTTGATTGAATGACTTTGTCTTTTTTTATTATTGTTTTAAAATAATAGATAATCCTATTTTATTGATATTGAAGAGTAAAACTCATTCTTCCAAATGAAAAAACATTGTAATCATAATTTAAATTAGGAATAGAGATGAACCTGAATATTTTCAAACCACAGCACACACACAAACACTTGCAAAACCTATTCAGATGATAGATACTCCTTACATCACAAGCGTTCAAATAAACTTATTCTATAAACTTAAAAATCAGAAATCTCAGTTTCAGAAGATTAGTTTCCTTTCAATTTAATGACAAAGTCAGCTAATTGTAGACCAATTGTAGACTGACACTGTTTCAGTCTGGTTTTGACCCTTTATACAGGAAAACTTGTTATTGGAGTAGTGTACAGATGGGGCGGTCGACATGGCCCAGTGGATAGACAATCAGACTTTAGAAATGTCATGCACAGTTTGAATCTAACATGTTCTGTCTACGTCAACATGTCGACTAATACCCTTAGGAAAGATATGAAGCTCCACTTTTCTCAAGCTATGGATTAAATAGTGCAACTTATTAAAAAACTGTGTGTATAAAGATAATGTTTATCTAAAATAAAGTGTATGTGTGAGTGCACATGCATATAAAAAAGAAAAAAAAAAAGGTAAATAGTAGAAGCCGTGAATGTTTGGTTTCTTTTTCTTTTCTTTTATGTATACATGTGTTGTTTGGTCCACTTGAAAAAGGTGTAGCAGACCAAACAACACATGTATACATAAAACAAAATAAAAATAAACCAAACATTCACGGCTTCTACGATTTACCTTTTTTTTTAACAAAAAATATTCATCTCTCCATCTCTCTCCCCCTCCCTCTTTCCTCCTCTCTCTCCCTCTCCATTTCCCTCCCTCTCTCCATCTCTCTCCCTCTCCCCCTCCCTCGGAACAAACATTTTCTCACTTTATAAAATCAAACAATTCTTTGATTAGTATTTGATAAAAAATAAAATGATTTACATATGTATTTGCTGAATGTCTTAACTAAATTATGGCTAAGACACAACTTTGTACAATTAGAAAATCATGTTAAGGCAAATGATAAACATCAAAAACAATTTTTGGGGGCCTTTTTTCAAAGTTTCTTTGTTAACACTTGACTTGATTATAAAACAATTATTTGATACAAGATATGGCATCTGCTGATTAAAAAAATATTTAATGGTCATAAATCGTATTAGCTAAATCAATTGATACAATGAGCTTAAATAATGTATTTATCTAAAAAATAAAAAAAAATAAAAAATATATATATATATATATCATTCTTGCAGAGGTTTGGTGAGAGATGAGCAATAAAACTTAAAAATCTAAGATATAATTCCAGTTAGTGTATCTGAATATTGCAACTAAACTTTTCAACTAGACCATTTTAACAATATGAAAAATCCTGATATGCCTCTACGATAACCTATAGCAAATTATAAAACAAAGCAGAGCCACCTAGCAACAAAGTGACCAGACAGAAAGGGCGGCATTTCACCATTAGATCAGACACAAAAAATGCAAACAATATTTATGAAAAGATATAAAGGAATTTTACATCAAAAAGAAAAGATAAAACTATGTATTGATAAATTCAAAGTTTCAAGTATTTACTTTTGTGCAGGAAAATGTTCTTAAAGAGTTTGTTTTTAATTTTGATTTGTCTTTCTTTAAATGCTTTAACTTTTATTTTTGTCTCTTTTCAAAATCCTAAACAAATATAAACAAGGCTACATGAAAACATGAAAACAAAAATAGAAGTATCTATCAGTATATAAAGTTTAATTGAGGGATAGCAGGGAATATTCACCTCTAATAGAATTGAAAAGAGAAAATAACTTTTTTTTTCTTTTTTATTAAAGAACTTATTAATCATGATGTATGGAGTCAATCTATTTTACATTGGATCACAATTTTTATTCAACAATATGGTAGTTGTATGGCAGAGCTATTTTGTCTAACTATTTAACATTTTTTATACTCATTTCATGTCATGATGGACCATTTGTCTACCATATTTTCCTTTGGTAAAAAGAATTACTAATAATATTATTTTCTTTATAAATGAGAGGGTTGGTCATAACTTTTCAAGGAATATAGACCTTAAATAAAATAGACCAACTGGATTGCCAAGTCCAAGCTCTTACTAATACAATATGCATCAAGTGTTCTCCTAAGTAGTACACAATGGTAATTATCTACAATCTTTTAATTATTTACTATGTAAGTAGGACAACAAACTTCCTTTTTGTGTATATTTTAAACTGTTATCAATACTGTCTACAATCAACATAGACAACTATCAAAAATAAAAAATATAAGAACTATCTTTAATGATAAGCAGTTGAAATATTATGTATCAAAATAAATTCTGGAGTACAAAAGATGGTTTTATTTGATGGTACCACTCCAATCTTCAGAGCTCTTCCACTTTTAAAATTTAATATTACTTTTGGAATGAGTGTAATAATATTATTTAACCTAAGTAGAGAAATGAGTATATTTTCCAAAAGGATATTAACCCTTAAACCCAAAAAACTGATATATAGGCCCTGGCAACCTGAAGCATAAGTAAACACACACAGACCAATATTTCAGCCTTATCCTTTGGATCTTGACTTAGCAAGATTACCAACTAGTCACTCAGAGCCGTTTTATTGAAGAACCATATTTGGGTTGAAATGTCAGTGTCTTTCTTTTGCCTTAGTTTAATAAGGCCAATATATCGGCCCTTTAGAGCTAATTCTGAATGTAACAAAAAAAATTCATTGAGTTGTGTTCAATATAAACAAAAAAAGTTTTTTGTCAATAATGTAAGAAAATTTACCAAAAGAATTGAGTTATACAAAGTAATAAAATCATTAAAAGAAATAGGACACTGCTCAAAAATATGAAAATACATTACATATATACCTATGTATATAGATCCATATAAATATGCCCAAAAATAACTACTAGACCATAAAAATATTTCAATCAATACACCAAAATACCTCAATTTGTAACAAAACAACTCATTCTTTAGTCTGCATGGTAAGTTTGCAGTTATTTTTTGTTAAAGTACTCAGTATCAGTGATAGAGTGTGTGTGGTAAATAAGTGTAAACCCAGAACAAATAGCCTTTGGTAAGTGAGTTTCTTGCCTCCACAGTCATTAAATCAGTATATTTTAGTTGAAAGTCTGGGGCTATATAATAAGTATATGCAACTGTATCAGTTTATAGAAGAGAAATAAACAATTGAAAAATATATCCGTGAATAATCAAATAATGGTGCAATTCTTTTTTTACTGTAAAAAGATTAACCAAATCTTTACTAATATGAGACTGACTTCTTTCTGTTTGTTAGTCATTAATTATCCAACCTCTTTTTTCTTTTTCATTCATAATCAGATGGGTTAAAAATGAAGTTGTTAAACTTTTTCCTTAAGACAATAAATGATATGTTATAAAAATACAATAACAAACACAAGAAAGTGCTAATTAGAGAAAAATATCATTTGCTACCAACTTAAATATTGAAAACAGAAATTATTAATCAGAAAACAAAATTTATTGGAATTAAAATTATGTTCGGGTAAAAAAGAAATTTTTAGAGAAACAAAAATTATTAGATCATCACATGGATAATATTTTTAGACTTGCAATCTACCTTTTAAATTGAATAAAACATTTTGTTCTTTGTTTGTTAGTGCTGAGGTATGACACCCCTGCTGGATTTAGAAATGGACTCTCCCATGATGTCACTGCCACTTGACTCATTCCGACTACTAGAAGAGTCAGTCAGTTACCAGAAAGTGAGGAGTCATGGCTTTACTTGAATGTCTTCTTGCAAGTCCAACTAGGGAAATCCAACACCATAATAGTCAATCTATTAAAGGTTAAAGAATATAATATTTGGTTAGGGTTTTCTAAGGAAATTCAGGATATTTTTTAAGTCTTCACATCTCACAATAATATTAAATAATAAGTGGCAATAAAAACCTATAGTTTTACAGACATTGATGTAATACTATAAAATATATTTCCTAGTAATTTTTTTTTTAATCAAATTTTAGAGTTTACAAAACTGGTTATTTCTTTTAGTGAAAATAAATTAGGAATCTTTAAATTTCAAATAATTGAAAATCTCATGTATATTGGCATATTTTTTTAATCAATAAGAAATTTTTTTCTGGCTGAAAGTAAATATATTTCTTAAAAATAAAAATCCATATAAGTAAAAATTGTTTATAAAAATCTTTTTCTTCAAAAATCTTTTTTATATTTTATTTCACAAACAGAAAATATTATATGCAATATTTACATGGAAATATAACAGTTAAAAAAGAAAAAAAAGAAAAGAAAAACATCTTAAACTTTCAGGTAGGAAGGGGGGAAAGAGAGGAGTTAGTTGATGAAACAGACTTCAAACCAAGATGTCATGTTCTGTATTGATTTTCCCAGTAATTGTGCAGTGGAGTGTGATCACAAGTCTTGAATTTACACATTTCAGTGGATTCGTCTAAGTCACATGTTAACAAGTTTAAAAAATTAGATAAGTGCAAGATTTGTAGATATCCAAGTTTAGCTATAGTTAGGGAGGTGAATATTTAATTCTGCATAAATGGAAACCTTATTTATGGTCTGTAATGTTCAATCTACGCTCATTCTATTTTCTTCTTTGGAAAAATACCCTTTCAACAGTAAAAATCCAATAATTCTACAGGTAATCTTGTGACTACCATAGAACAAAGCAGCAGACACTAGTCATTACATTCAAATAAACAAAATGACAAGTAAAGAAGAAAAAACAAAAACATATCAGAATTTAAAGTTTTTATAACCCAACAATAGCAATATTACTAGAGTAATTATCATTAATGTTCATATCATTACTGCTATAATTATGATTATTATTTAATGTTCATACATCTAGTCATAGAGTTGTTACTAGTGCCATTATTATTAGTGTTGATACTGTTATTGTTTATGAACTTTTTATTATTATCTTTATTATTATTTTTATTTAATTTCTGTAAACCTGTTCACCAACAATCATTAAAAAAAACTACTGAATAAATAAACTTTTGATTTGAAATGAATTTATTTTCAGGTTGCAAATATGTCTAAGTTATTAGTTTGATGCAAAACATTAACTTTTCAGTTAACTAAATCTAAAAAATATTAATCATTTTTCATTAATGTCTTTAGTCTACGAACAAAATGTTTGAATAACAAAAGTTATACTGTTAAATGCATAACTAGATGGAATATGGGATTCATACCTTTCCCATTAGTATTAGCCTGTATATGAAGTTAATAGAACCACAGGGGTTTGTATTTGAGTATTTAGATTCCTTAAAGTTAAATAAATAAAATAAAAAAAGTTTAGTGTTATAATGATCAGAAAAATGCTTAAAATTTCTCACAATTTGTTTTTACTTGTTATTTTTACTGCTTATTTACTTTTCTTACGGCAGAAATTCTTATTTTAATTAATTTGTCTAAATTCCAAGGTGGAAATAACAGATAAGATGATACATTACCAGAGTAAATTTAATCTGGGTAAGTTTGTTTTGTTTGTTTTTGTGTTTAAGAACCTTTTTAGGTCATTTTAATGCCAAAAGCAACCATTGTGTTATTAAAAAAGAAAATTGTGTGTGTATACAATGTTTGCTAATTAACCTATAGCTGGAGGAAATGTGGCAATTTATACCTTTCCAAAGGCATTAGTCCAATTAAGAACACAAATAGAACGACCTGGATTTGAACTCATGTACTACAATTCCAAAGTCCAACTACCAACCCACTAGGCCAAATGGACTTCCCCTGGGTATGACCAAAATCTAAAGCTTAATAACACATTGCATTTTAACCATGGAAATTCCTATTTAATTTAAATCATCAACACCCAACATTTCTTAATCTTTGTAAAATTGAAATTCAAAATATAAAAACCCAAGTTTAAAAAAATCAATTTAAATAAGGAAAAACAACTTTAGCAGAGATTGGATCACCGAGTTCCATTCCAATGTAGTCAGTCAATTTAATTCTAAATTTCAATTTAAAAAAAAACTCAATTTAAAACTAATACTTTATCTTCTAAAGCCCTGAAACAATTTTCATTTTCTTAGTAATTATTGAACACTGAAAAGCCAAGCAAGTCAAGCCATCCCAAGTTCAAATAACATTCAATTGATCAAATTCTTGTTTTAAATGATGTGAAGAAAACATTATAGAAATCCATTTATCTATTTACTAACTTTAACCTGAGGTAAAGTAGCTAGATAAATTAAACCTTTAGGTTAAAAACAAAATGTCAACCTTCCATGTTGGTCTACAGATAATAAAATGGGTAATAATATATTTACTTGGTGAGCACCCCCAAGTTTGGCACAAGGCCATTTTTACGTGCTCTTACCCGGGCTTTATATATT